>SKCR01008219.1:0-31746 GCA_019454045.1 Zanthoxylum bungeanum | reverse complement strand
AAGTATATTCCAAAAATGTGTTTTTATACAAACGTACGAGGGGCATCCCCCAGGAAAGTGCAAAAAGCACCACAGGGAACCGAAGTTCAAAAAAAGCCGAATACATTGCCCGAGAAAATAAAAGCTACATTAGCAAATAAATCCAAAACTCCAAAATGCCAAATAATCGAAAACAAAAACCCTCATGCCCAAGCTAACATAGATGAGAAAAACAGCCACGCGTAAAGTGCATGAGCAACAGCCCATTAACAGAACCAAAAATGTGCATGCCTCCGCAGCCCAATCGCAAACGAGAAGCAAAGCCCTCAGAAAAAGCCCACGTGCTTGTGAAGAAACACGCTACAAACTGCATTGCAGGCCCACCGAAAGCACAATAGCGCATGGCACTAGGCCTCCTCATCCACGTACGACAGGCTCAGTGTAATGCCCACTCTAGCCATTCAAGATTTAGTAGCCAGCTCATTCGAAAAATAAGCAAATGTTGCTGCCCTATTGCTCTATGGCCCAAACAAAGCCACAGCAAAGAAGACCAGCCCATACTTCAAAGACCAGTGCACAAAACCTAGCACAAGCACACAATTCATTCCAAGCACAAACCAACGCCAAAAAACCCAAACCAACGCACCAAAAAATCTCCTTGCTTCAATGCTCAATCAAAGAAAACAACTTGGACTAAAGCCAGCCCATAATAGCCAAACCAGCAGGAAACAGCCACAGGAAGATCCAGGACACCAAGTTTGCCCACCAAAACCCCAAGAAACGCCTGCCAAAGAGCATAGAGCCCGCAATAGAATCAAGCCGAAGCCATCGCAAAACTCAAACCAGCCCTCATGTAACCCCTACTATCTGGTGGCTTAAAATTAAAAAAAAAAACCCTAAAAATCTTTAAACCCTTCATTCCGTACTCCGAACTCAGAACCCCGAATCCACCCTGAACTTTCAATCCTAAAAATCCAAAAAACCCTATGCCCTAACACCAAACCCTAAAAAACCCTAGAAATCATGTATCATAAATCTCCAAAAAACCCTAGAAATCCTAGACCCTAGAGGATAATTCTTTTTTTTTATCCGACCTAGGACGGAAGGATTCGAACTTCCGAATATCATGACCAAAACTCGTTGTCTTACCACTTGACAACGCCCCATTTCAATTTCTATTCGGTACTAATAAATTTAGTATTGGTTGTTCATCAATTCCAGTCCAGCATATTTTTTAAATTTTTAAATTTGATTTTTTAAGTAAAAATAATAAAAAATACTTATAAATAAATGGCGTGTCTATTTTTGTCTGTATATAATTGGGCAGCAGACATGGCAATGTGAAGTCAAAATCAATAACACGGTGTAAGGGAGGGGGTGCGTGCGGTAGGAGCAGAGTGTCGAAATTGTCAAAACAAGAAAGACATCGATTATAGTACTCTTCACTTTCACATAATAGAGAGTAATAGTGAGAGAATAGAATGTCATGAACCCTGAACCCTGAACCTGAACCATGACCAATAAACCATAAACCTCCATCATCCCTAAACCCTAAACCCCAAATCTGAAACCCGAACCCGAAACCCCAAACCCAAACATAAATCTTAAACCCAATCCCTAATTCTAAATCTTAATTATGAAAAACTCAATAAAACTCTATGGACTCCGGAATTCGCCAAGGGTCCTCAATCAGAATTTGTAAGTTGGGCACTAGCAATCCTGCAAAAAAACAAAGTAGAGTGGACGAGAGTAGGCTACCACCGGTATGGTGGATACCGGGTATACTCCGACGCCCAAGTCAGTGGCACGAAATAAATTTGTAAAGGGGAAAGCAAGGTGAATATTACCTCTACTTCCTTTGTTTGGCCGTGAGGGCGTGAGCCGGTGTAATATATGAGGGGATCAAGGATTGAGAGCATGAAGTATTAAGGTGAGAGAAATGAGACTTGAATGAATTCTTCCCGTATTCTTTTCATATTTCTAGATAAAACATGATCTGATGTTGGTGTATTTGGTAATGGTTTTGAGAGTAGTAAGTGAGGATTAATGCTAGAATTTAGGTTTAAGTGGAGTGGTGGGTGATTAATGCTAGAATTAGGTTAAGTGGAGTGGTGTTGTGGGTGATTAATGCTAAGTTAGGTGGTCTAGTGGGTCATGCTTTTTGTTAGTTTTATGATTTAATTGTAATCAAATCGAACATAATTCTTTGGGCTTGGTCCTTATTTTCGGGGCCTAACATGCTGATGGGCTTAAGGTGAAAGACAGTTTTACCCTTGGACCAAATTTGGCCCATACAGTTTGTCCCTTACTCTCTAAGTCAAAGAATTTTGTTTTAGAGAGTATATTTATCCGTGTCGTTGTGAAAAAAAGAGCGTAAGAGTGTATTACCTTCTGCCAAATGTCGTACCAAAATATATACAAAAACGTGGTGGTTTTCTGTTTGCATGCATCTGAGGAAGTTTTTTTAGCTTCTTGATTTATCTAGGGTCATGGAGTACGTGTCTTTGACCGTACTGAAATAGAGTTTCAAGAGTTCATGAGTCCAGGGGAATGTTCCTTGTCGACTGACCCCAACGGTAGTTCAGGAGTATGCTTTGACTCGACATGAGTCCAGGGGAATGTCCCTTGTCGACTGAACCAAACGGTGGTTCAGGAGTTTTACTTGACTCGACATGAGTCCAGGGGAATGTCCCTTGTCGACTGAACCAAACGGTGGTTCAGGAGTTTACTTGACTCGACATGAGTCCATGGGAATGTCCCTTGTCGACTGAACCCAAACGGTGGGGTTCAGGAGTTTACTGACTCCGACATGAGTCCAGGACTGTGTTCCTTGTCGGCTGAACCAAACGTAGTTCAGGAGTATGCTTTGACTCGACATGAGTCCAGGGGGAATGTCCTTGTCGACTGAACCAAACGGTGTGGTTCAGGAGTTTACGACTCGACATGAGTCCAGGGGAATGTCCCTTGTCGACTGAAACCAAACGGTGGTTCAGGAGTTTACTTGACTCGACATGAGTCCAGGGGATGTCCCTTGTCACTGAACCAAACGGTGGTTCAGGAGTTTACTTGACTCGACATGAGTCCAGGGGAATGTCCCTGTCGACTGAACCAAACGGTGGTTCAGGAGTTTACTTGACTCGACATGAGTCCAGGGGAATGTCCATTGTCGACTGAAACAAACGGTGTGTCAGGAGTTTACTTGACTCGACATGAGTCCAGGGGAATGTCCCTTATCGACTGAAACAAACGGTGGTTCAGGAGTTTACTTGATCGACATGAGTCCAGGGGAATGTCCCTTGTCGACTGAAACAAACGGTGGTTTCAGGGGGAGTTTACTTGACTCGACATGAGTCCAGGGGAATGTCCCTTGTCGACTGAAACAAACGGGTTCAGGAGTCAGGAGTTTACTTGACTCGACATTGAGTCGCAGGGAAAATGTCCCTTGCGACTGAACCAAACGGTGGTTCAGGAGTTTACTTGATCGACATGAGTCCATGGGAATGTCCCTTGTCGACTGAACCAAACGGTGTGGTTCAGGAGTTTACTTGACTCGACATGAGTCCAGGGGAATGTCCCCTTGTCGACTGCCAAACGGTGGTTCAGGAGTTTACTTGACTCGAATGAGTCCAGGGAATGTCCCTTGTCGATGAACCAAATGGTGGTTCAGGAATTTACTTGACTCGACATGAGTCCAGGGGAATGTCCCTTGTCGACTGAATCAAACGGTGGTTCAGGAGTTTACTTGACTCGACATGAGTCCGGAGAGGATGTGAAGATCTCTAGGTTTTCCACGTGTCATCAAATAGAGCAAAACCTAACGGCAAATACGAGGCGTCTTTTTGGCGGGAAAATAAACCGCCTCAAAGTAGTATAAGAGTGGCTTCGTAGGTTCATTTGCTTCATTCACACTTATCCGCGAGTTGGGAGAAGCTTCAAAGTTTCTAAGGTACTCTTCATAACCTTCTTCATGTTCTTCATTTCCTTTCAATGTTCTAGATAGAGTAGTAGATTCACTTTTCTTAGCCCATTTACGTAGTTTGATCTCTTGAAACTAAGTTAGTTTTGGTGGAATCTTGTTTGGAGAATTGGTAGTGGAGTTTGATCTTTAGGAAACATAATCCCTAGGAAAATTTTTGTTTATTAGCTAATTAGTAAAAAAAATGTCGCGTGGAGACTCCTTAGATAGCTTAGGCAAGCAAATTGATACATATGTAGAAGAGTCGTCGAGTGAACCACTGAAGACCAGGCATCAATGAGGGAATGGGCGCGTCAAGAATTCTTCGAAGAAGGACCGATTACTGTTTGTCGAGCCAAGTTCCTATGCTGCGATTCCCATCAGGTCAATAGCAGCAATAGGGGAGTCGAGTGGTCCGGTTAGCACAAGTGAACCGACCAATTTTATTAACAAAAAACCAGCAAGTCGAATGACAGAAAGTCTGCTAATGGAGCTTAGGTGTAAATATAGATTTCCAAAGTCGATGGATTAAGGGTTTCCTTTGCCGACTGAAAGGATAGACTACAAAGTTGACGGGTGGATTGGATTTTATGTACGGCCCTTTACTGATGGTCTCAGGTTTCCTATTCCAAGGTTAGCTGGGAGGTTTTAGATCACTATGGGATTGGCTCCTTCGCAGTTGATGCCTAATGCTTGGAGGATTCTGTTGTCGATTGAGTGCTTATCTTTCGAAAAAGGTTTATTTTTTGAAGTGAAGGACATCGCATATTCATACTACTAGAAAGAGCATTTAACCGAGAAAGGGAGGTATCCTTGTATCTTCGTCGAAAGAGAGAGAAATTAAATAAGGGTTTGCCGACAAACGATAGGGGGTAATTGGCAGTCTGATTACTTCTTCGTGAGGAATGAGGGGGTTTTTGGGTCGACTGGAATGGGTCGTGTCTCTGAGTACGGAGTTTAATTAGTGAGTATCGATACTTCTATATAATGATGTAATGTAATACTGATTGTCGTAGCATCTAATCAACTTGTTTATATGTCTTGCAGGTCCTTCAAAAAACAGGCTCATTCGACAGAACCCCAAAATCCTTTCTAAACCCAAGCTCTTACAACTCTTCCTGTCGAAGAAAGAGATTGGGGGATTTTTGGTAGAAAGAAGATAAGGAAGACACTAGTGTGGAAAGAAATCTTCGAATCTGAAGGTATATCTACGCCTTTGGCACTTTGTAATCAAGTATTGGAAGTCATCCATTCTACCTGGTCGATTCATGTACTCTACGGGGGGGTTTTTTTTATAAAGCCTTTAACTCCAAGAGAAATTTTATGGCGCGGAGGAGGACATAATGTCGAGACCAGTTAAGGTTGCTTCCATTGATGAACTGAAGAGTAGAAAGAAGGCCAGGAAGCTGAAAATGAAGGAACCAGAGGAGAGTGTTCCTGAATTGCCTCAGCCTCAGTCGACTGAAATTCTACCAATCAAGAGGAAGTCGACGGAATTGTTGTGAAAGGAGGAAAGAGGAAGGCAGCTGAAGTTGAAGATGATTTTGAGAATATCACTGTCAAAATCCCCACAGGGTCGACTGCAATTTCAGACCCGTCGAGTCTAATCCTTTTATTAAGGACCTCCTGTTGGAAGAAGATGATCGAAGGCTCACTCAAATTGGGGCTGTCGAAGCAATGAAGAAGTCGGCTGCATTGAATTACCAGGTAAATAAATTTAAACATGAAAATCTATAACAGTTTGTCGAACGATGCTTAGTCGTATATACTTTTTCAGGCCATGGAGTGCAGTCTTTTCATGCAGCGCCAAGCGGAGTTGATGCTGAGGAAGCAAAAAGATATGGAGAAGTCGATGGGGATTATGAGGAAGGAGATGGCGGAAATGAAGAAGACTTCTTTTGAGAAGAAGAATCAGGAGAATCTGGAATTGGCGAAAGAGCTGGTGGAAGCGAAGGCCACACTCAAGATGGAGAAGGAGATTTCTGAAGTGATCATTGAAAATTATAAGGCGGCCTTTGATAACGTAAAGAAGGAGAATAGTGCCCTTGTCGAGCAGATTGAAGGGATTGCTCTTGAATCCATGATGAAAGAGAGGAGTGACTTGATGAAGGACTTCATCGAAGGAAGAAATGGTTCTTGGGAGCCACAAAAATGGATTCAAGAGTATGATCATTTCATATCAGGGCATTCTTCAACAAACGAAGAAGGTGTAGAGGGGAGAGGGGAGGTGGAGGAGATAGAGTCGAAGAAGGTTGGGGAGGAGAGCAAAGAATCTGAAATGCTGATTGGCCCTGAAGGTGATGAGAGGGCGATTGAAGTTGTGGAGGAGAAAATAGAAGGTCAGGGGAAGGAAAAGGAAGATGCCAGCCGGATGGAGATTGTCGCTGCTGAACCAGTTCAAGATGTTCCTGCCCCGGATGTAGCTTGCTTGAAAACTTTTAATTGTATAATTGACTTTCTTGTACTTAATATTTTGTTTGATCAATGATAAAAACTTTTGACTATTTTTTTTTTTATACGTCGAATCAAATTACACAAGCATAACGTTAATTTAAACAATAGTATGTAATCATTACCGGGTAGAATCGTTTAAGGTGTATTGCATTCCAGCTGTTGTGAACTTGTTTTCCCTCTTTGGTTTGTAATTTGTAGGCTCCATGCCCAATAACTTTAGTGATGACGTATGAACCTTCCCAGTTTGGCCCCAATTTTCCCATCTCCAATTTCCTTGGTATTTTGGAAAACCTTTCGTAGTACCCAATCTCCTTCTTGAAAAGTTCTGCTCCTCACATTCTTGTTAAAATATCTCGCCATTCTTTGTCGATGAGATGCAAGTCGTATGGTTGCCTTTTCTCGTCTTTCGTCGATTGTGTCTAGATTCATATACATCAACTGTTGATTTGCCTCATCACCAGCGTACTGGTAGCGTAGAGAATGAATGGTTTCTTCGATTGGAATTACTGCCTCTGTTCCAAATGCCAAAGAGAAAGGAGTTTCTCCAGTGGAAGAACGGATGGTCGTTCTGTAGGACCACAATACTCCAGGAAGCTCGTCTGCCCATGATCCTTTCGCCTTCTCCAATCTTTTCTTCAAAGTATTCAAAAGTGTCTTGTTAGAAGACTCGGCTTGCCCATTAGCTTGTGGAAAGCGTGGGGTTGAAAAACTTAACTTGATCCCCCAATTTTTACAAAAGTCTTGAAAATGTCGGCTAATAAACTGGGAGCCATTATCTGTTACAATCTCCTTGGGAATGCTGAAACGACATATGATGTTTTTCCAGACAAATGTTTGAAACCCTTATGCTCAGGACTATATCCTAAGAACAGACATTTATATCCTAAGAACAGGACTTATAAGGGAAATCACATTCATCAAATGTCACATGTCTGGTAATGTACATTCTACCTGAGCTATGTAAACACTTGTAACCCTTATGCTCAGGACTATATCCTAAGAACAGACATTTATCAGTGTGGAAATTAAATTTATGTCTGCTATAGGGTCTGAGAAGGGGATAGCAAGCACATCCAAACACTTTGAGAAAATTGTAGTCTGGCACAATGTGATATAACTTCTGGAAAGGTGAGAGATTATTGAGAACTGTGGTAGGGAGTCTGTTTATGAGATATGAGGCAGTGAGGAAAGATTCCCACCAGTAAGACAAGGCAGACTTGCTTGAGCAAGAAGAGTTAACCCAGTTTCGACTAAATGTATGTGTTCCTCTCAACTACACCATTTTGGTGATGTGTGTGTAGACAACTATGTCTAAATTCAATTCCCTTGACTGCAAAAACGTAACAAAACTTTTGTACTCTCCCCCCAGTCTGACTGTAACATTTTGATGGGCAAACCCAACTGTTTTTCAACAAGAAGTTTGAAGTTCTTAAAGGTGTTTAATGCTTCAGACTTGGCAGTTAAAGGAAAGATCCAATTATATCTGGTGAAATCATCTACAAAATTGATGTAGTATTTATAACCATTTGTGGAAACTAAAGGAGAAGGACCCCAAATATCTGTGTGGATCAGTTCGAGTGGGGAACTGGTTTTGATATGAGTTGCCGGAAAATGGAATCTATGAAGTTTTCCAAATTGGCAAGCTTGGCAGAAATCAAAATGACAGGAATGAGAAAAAGATATGGTATCACTATTTGAAGGTAAAAGATGAATTACATGCTTAATGACATGCTGACTTGGATGACCAAGCATTTGATGTAGAATACTAGTTTTTGAACTTGAAGTAAATACAGGAAAGAACTAGAGACACAATGTTTATTTCCAGAGAGGTTAACATTTTCATGACTAGGTAAATGAGACAACATAGATCTTGGAAGTAAAACTGGAGACTGAAAACCTGAATTGATTCTCCACTGGCTAGAAGTTTGTAAAGACCATTCTCAGAAGCTCCATTGGCCAGGATTGTTCCATTCCTCTTGTCCTTCACAACATAGACATTTGAAACAAATTCAATTAGAGCATGGTTATCTGTGAGAAGTTTGGAAATGCTGATAAGATTTTTGGTTATACGAGGTACATATAAGATATCACATAATGAGAGCTTGAAACCTAATGAAGTTGTAAAACAGCCATTACCAATGCAAGCAATTCTAACTCTCTCTCCATTACCTACCATGAGAGAGCTGTTACATGTGAACTCAGTAGCATTACTCAAGTTCTGCAAGTTGTTGGTAATATGATGAGTGGCCCCACTGTCAAGGTACCACCCAGGGTCGGCTATACTCTCAGGGGTTGCAAGATAGGCCATAACATTATTATCTTGCTGAGGATATACATCTTACCCCTTTTTAAGCACCCTTTTCTTCAGAAAGAATAAGAGGAACAAAAAACATAGAAAAAATACAATTACAATAGAAAACGATCCTTTTGTTGGTGCTGTTGTGGAAAAGAATTACCATGTACTCCTTGTTGAACCTATTCCAACATTCTACTGCTGTGTGTTTGGGCTTGAAACAGATTTGACACACAACATTGGTGTTCCCTCTTCCAGCAACATAACTTCCTCTGCCAAAATTGTTGAAATTGCTCCTTCCTCGACTTCCTGACCAGTGATTTCCTCCATTAGGCCCACTTCCATTCATATTAGTTGATTTGAAATGTCCTCTTCCAGAGTCATAGTTTCCTCTACCTCTTCCAGTATCATAGCCTCCTCGGCCAAAACTGTTATAAGAGCCTCTTCCTTGATTCCATTGGTTTCCTCGATATATCCAATCACCACTTCTGCCTAGGCTGCCGTGAGACATAGAACCTCTGCCAAAGCTGTTAAAACTCCCTCTACTTGCACTACTGAAATTTCCTCTACCTTGATTGTTTCTCTGATTGTAAGCAGCTTGCGAGAAATTAGCATTGAAATTAGTATTGGAATCCTTGACATTAGACATATGATGCCCTTCCAATCTCGCCTCATGAGCAAGAAGCATACCATAGGCATCATCAATACTCAGATTAGCAAGACTAGCAGTGATCAGAACAACAACAGGATCATATTCCCGACCAAGAGGTGTAATAAGATGTGTGATAAGTCAGAGTACTTGTAATACAACCTGCAACAGCTAGGTTATCAGTAAGACTCTTCAATTTCGCAAAATACTCAGACAATGACAAATTGCCTTTCTTCAAGTTAGTCAGCTGAGCCTTAAGGTGAACTTTTCTGGCTTCAGTTTCTGATCCGAACTGTTTTGCAAGACTTTGCCATAGCTCGAGAGACGATTCTGAGTTCGCAACTAACACAAGAATTTCCATACTCATTGTTGACATAAGCCAACTCTTCAATAGCTGGTCATACCTACTCCATAACTCAGGATTGAAACCTTCAGGAACCTCTTTGCATTAAACCAGCTTTTCAAGGCCATTACCTTTGATTGAAGACATGACCTGTGATTTCCAAATCAGATAGTTGCTGCGATCGAGTTTGATCGGAGAAGAGAAGGTGAATGAAATTCCTGAGATCTGAGAAGAATTTGTTGAAGCCATCACCAGATCTGTTCTTTATGTCACTAGATCTGTAATTAGAAGTAAGAATCAGTAGCTCTGATACCAAGTTAAATTCTACCTAATGTGTTTGGCTGCTGAGAAACTCATAGGAAAATGTTGAGAAAATCTAATGTGATGAGAGAGACTTTTTATTATTGATTAATCTGTCTCAATGAGTCCATGGGAATGTTCCTTGTCGACTGAACCAAACGGTAGTTCAGAGTATGCTTTGACTCGACATGAGTCCAGGGGAATGTCCCTTGTCGACTGAACCAAACGGTGGTTCAGGAGTTTACTTGACTCGACATGAGTCCAGGGGAATGTCCCTTGTCGACTGAACCAACGGTGGTTCAGGAGTTTACTTGACTCGACATGAGTCCATGGGAATGTCCCTTGTCGACTGAACCAAACGGTGGTTCAGGAGTTTACTTGACTCGACATGAGTCCAGGGGAATGTTCCTTGTCGACTGAACCAAACGGTAGTTCAGGAGTATGCTTTGACTCGACATGAGTCCAGGGGAATGTCCCTTGTCGACTGAACCAAACGGTGGTTCAGGAGTTTACTTGACTCGACATGAGTCCAGGGGAATGTCCCTTGTCGACTGAACCAAACGGTGGTTCAGGAGTTTACTTGACTCGACATGAGTCCAGGGGAATGTCCCTTGTCGACTGAACCAAACGGTGGTTCAGGAGTTTACTTGACTCGACATGAGTCCAGGGGAATGTCCCTTGTCGACTGAACCAAACGGTGGTTCAGGAGTTTACTTGACTCGACATGAGTCCAGGGGAATGTCCCTTGTCGACTGAAACAAACGGTGGTTCAGGAGTTTACTTGACTCGACATGAGTCCAGGGGAATGTCCCTTGTCGACTGAAACAAACGGTGGTTCAGGAGTTTACTTGACTCGACATGAGTCCAGGGGAATGTCCCTTGTCGACTGAAACAAACGGTGGTTCAGGAGTTTACTTGACTCGACATGAGTCCAGGGGAATGTCCCTTGTCGACTGAACCAAACGGTGGTTCAGGAGTTTACTTGACTCGACATGAGTCCATGGGAATGTCCCTTGTCGACTGAACCAAACGGTGGTTCAGGAGTTTACTTGACTCGACATGAGTCCAGGGGAATGTCCCTTGTCGACTGAACCAAACGGTGGTTCAGGAGTTTACTTGACTCGACATGAGTCCAGGGGAATGTCCCTTGTCGACTGAACCAAATGGTGGTTCAGGAATTTACTTGACTCGACATGAGTCCAGGGGAATGTCCCTTGTCGACTGAATCAAACGTGGTTCAGGAGTTTACTTGACTCGACATGAGTCCAGGAGATGGTGAAGATCTCTAGGTTTTCCACGTGTCATCAAATAGAGCAAAACCTAACGGCAAATACGAGGCGTCTTTTTGGCGGGAAAATAAACCGCCTCAAAGTAGTATAAGAGTGGCTTCGTAGGTTCATTTGCTTCATTCACACTTATCAGCGAGTTGGGAGAAAGCTTCAAAGTTTCTAAGGTACTCTTCATAACCTTCTTCATGTTCTTCATTTCCTTTCAATGTTCTAGAGTAGATTCAAACTTTTCTTAGCCAATTTACGTAGTTTGATCTCTTGAAACTAAGTTAGTTTGGTGGAATCTTGTTTGGAGAATGGTAGTGAGTTTGATCTTTAGGAAACATAATCCCTAGGAAATTTTTGTTTATTAGCTAATTAGTAAAAAAAATGTCGAGTGGAGACTCCTTAGATAGCTTAGGCAAGCAAATTGATACATATGTAGAAGAGTCGTCGAGTGAACCCACTGAAGAGGCATCAATGAGGGAATGGGCGCGTCAAGAATTCTTCGAAGAAGGACGATTACTGTTTTGTCGAGCCAAGTTCCTATGCTTGCGATTCCCATCAGGTCAATAGCAGCAATAGGGGAGTCGAGTGGTCCGGTTAGCACAAGTGAACCGACCAATTTATTAACAAAAAACCCAGCAAGTCGAATGACAGAAAGTCTGCTAATGGAGCTTAGGTGTAAATATAGATTTCCAAAGTCGATGGAATTAAGGGTTCCTTTGCCGACTGAAAGGATAGACTACAAAGTTGACGGGTGGATTGGATTTTATGTACGGCCCTTTACTGATGGTCTCAGGTTTCCTATTCCAAGGTTAGCTTGGGAGGTTTTAGATCACTATGGGATTGCTCCTTCGCAGTTGATGCCTAATGCTTGGAGGATTCTGTTGTCGATTGAGTGCTTATCTTTCGAAAAAGGTTTATTTTTTGAAGTGAAGGACATCGCATATTCATACTACTAGAAAGAGCATTTAACCGAGAAAGGGAGGTATACTTTGTATCTTCGTCGAAAGAGAGAACAATTAATAATGGGTTTGCCGACAAACGATAGGGGTAATTGGCAGTCTGATTACTTCTTCGTGAGGAATGAGGGGGTTTTTGGGTCGACTGGAATGGGTCGTGTCTCTGAGTACTGGAGTTTAATTAGTGAGTATCGATACTTTCTATATAATGATGTAATGTAATACTGATTGTCGTATGCATCTAATCAACTTGTTATATGTCTTGCAGGTCCTTTCAAAAACAGGTCATTCGACAGAACCCCCAAAATCCTTTCTAATACCCAAGCTCTTACAACTCTTCCTGTCGAAGAAAGAGATTGGAGGATTATTTTGGTAGAAAGAAGACTAAGGAAGACACTAGTGTGGAAAGAAATCTTCGAATCTGAAGGTATATCTACGCCTTTGGCACTTTGTAATCAAGTATTGGAAGTCATCCATTCTACCTGGTCGATTCATGTACTCTACGGGGGGGTGTTTTTATAAAGCCTTTAACTCCAAGAGAAATTTTATGCGCAGAGGACATAATGTCGAGACCAGTTAAGGTTGCTTCAATTGATGAACTGAAGAGTAGAAAGAAGGCCAGGAAGCTGAAAATGAAGGAACCAGAGGAGAGTGTTCCTGAATTGCCTCAGCCTCAGTCGACTGAAATTCTACCAATCAAGGAGAAGTCGACTGGAATTGTTGTGAAAGGAGGAAAGAGGAAGGCAGCTGAAGTTGAAGATGATTTTGAGAATATCACTGTCAAAATCCCCACAGGGTCGACTGCAATTTCAGACCCGTCGAGTCTTAATCCTTTTATTAAGGACCTCCTGTTGGAAGAAGATGATCGAAGGCTCACTCAAATTGGGGCTGTCGAAGCAATGAAGAAGTCGGCTGCATTGAATTACCAGGTAAATAAATTAAACATGAAATCTATAACAGTTTGTCGAACGATGCTTAGTCGTATATACTTTTTCAGGCCATGGAGTGCAGTCTTTTCATGCAGCGCCAAGCGGAGTTGATGCTGAGGAAGCAAAAAGATATGGAGAAGTCGATGGGGATTATGAGGAAGGAGATGGCTGAAATGAAGACTTCTTTTGAGAAGAAGAATCAGGAGAATCTGGAATTGGCGAAAGAGCTGGTGGAAGCGAAGGCCACACTCAAGATGGAGAAGGAGATTTCTGAAGTGATGATTGAAAATTATAAGGCGGCCTTTGATAACGTAAAGAAGGAGAATAGTGCCCTTGTCGAGCAGATTGAAGGGATTGCTCTTGAATCCATGATGAAAGAGAGGAGTGACTTGATGAAGGACTTCATCGAAGGAAGAAATGGTTCTTGGGAGCCACAAAATGGATTCAAGAGTATGATCATTTCATATCAGGGCATTCTTCAACAAACGAAGAAGGTGTAGAGGGGAAGGGTGAGGAGATAGAGTCGAAGAAGGTTGGGGAGGAGAGCAAAGAATCTGAAATGCTGATTGGCCCTGAAGGTGATGAGAGGGCGATTGAAGTTGTGGAGGAGAAAATAGAAGGTCAGGGGAAGGAAAAGGAAGATGCCAGCCGGATGGAGATTGTCGCTGCTGAACCAGTTCAAGATGTTCCTGCCCCGGATGTAGCTTGAAAACTTTTAATTGTATAATTGACTTTCTTGTACTTAATATTTTGTTTGATCAATGATAAAAACTTTTGACTATTTTTTTTTTTATACGTCGAATCAAATTACACAAGCATAACGTTAAATTTAAACAATAGTATGTAATCATTACCGGTAGAATCGTTTAAGGTGTATTGCATTCCAGCTGTTGTGAACTTGTTTTCCCTCTTTGGTTTGTAATTTGTAGGCTCCATGCCCAATAACTTTAGTGATGACGTATGAACCTTCCCAGTTTGGCCCCAATTTCCCATCTCCAATTTCCTTGGTATTTTGGAAAACCTTTCGTAGTACCCAATCTCCTTCTTGAAAAGTTCTGCTCCTCACATTCTTGTTAAAATATCTCGCCATTCTTTGTCGATGAGATGCAAGTCGTATGGTTGCCTTTTCTCGTCTTTCGTCGATTGTGTCTAGATTCATATACATCAACTGTTGATTTGCCTCATCACCAGCGTACTGGTGGCGTAGAGAATGAATGGTTTCTTCGATTGGAATTACTGCCTCTGTTCCAAATGCCAAAGAGAAAGGAGTTTCTCCAGTGGAAGAACGGATGGTCGTTCTGTAGGACCACAATACTCCAGGAAGCTCGTCTGCCCATGATCCTTTCGCCTTCTCCAATCTTTTCTTCAAAGTATTCAAAAGTGTCTTGTTAGAAGACTCGGCTTGCCCATTAGCTTGTGGAAAGCGTGGGGTTGAAAAACTTAACTTGATCCCCCAATTTTTACAAAAGTCTTGAAAATGTCGGCTAATAAACTGGGAGCCATTATCTGTTACAATCTCCTTGGGAATGCCGAAACGACATATGATGTTTTTCCAGACAAATGTTTGAAACCCTTATGCTCAGGACTATATCCTAAGAACAGACATTTATATCCTAAGAACAGGACTTATAAGGGAAATCACATTCATCAAATGTCACATGTCTGGTAATGTACATTCTACCTGAGCTATGTAAACACTTGTAACCCTTATGCTCAGGACTATATCCTAAGAACAGACATTTATCAGTGTGGAAATTAAATTTATGTCTGCTATAGGGTCTGAGAAGGGGATAGCAAGCACATCCAAACACTTTGAGAAAATTGTAGTCTGGCACAATGTGATATAACTTCTGGAAAGGTGAGAGATTATTGAGAACTGTGGTGGTAGGAGTCTGTTTATGAGATATGAGGCAGTGAGGAAAGATTCCCACCAGTAAGACAAAGGCAGACTTGCTTGAGCAAGAAGAGTTAACCCAGTTTCGACTAAATGTATGTGTTTCCTCTCAACTACACCATTTTGGTGATGTGTGTGTAGACAACTATGTCTAAATTCAATTCCCTTTGACTGCAAAAACGTAACAAAACTTTGTACTCTCCCCCCAGTCTGACTGTAACATTTTGATGGGCAAACCCAACTGTTTTTCAACAAGAAGTTTGAAGTTCTTAAAGGTGTTTAATGCTTCAGACTTGGCAGTTAAAGGAAAGATCCAATTATATCTGGTGAAATCATCTACAAAATTGATGTAGTATTTATAACCATTTGTGGAAACTAAAGGAGAAGGACCCCAAATATCTGTGTGGATCAGTTCGAGTGGGGAACTGGTTTTGATATGAGTTGCCGGAAAATGGAATCTATGAAGTTTTCCAAATTGGCAAGCTTGGCAGAAATCAAAATGACAGGAATGAGAAAAAGATATGGTATCACTATTTGAAGGTAAAAGATGAATTACATGCTTAATGACATGCTGACTTGGATGACCAAGCATTTGATGTAGAATACTAGTTTTTGAACTTGAAGTAAATACAGGAAAAGAACTAGAGACACAATGTTTATTTCCAGAGAGGTTAACATTTTCATGACTAGGTAAATGAGACAACATAGATCTTGGAAGTAAAACTGGAGACTGAAAACCTGAAATTGATTCTCCACTGGCTAGAAGTTTGTAAAGACCATTCTCAGAAGCTCCATTGGCCAGGATTGTTCCATTCCTCTTGTCCTTCACAACATAGACATTTGAAACAAATTCAATTAGAGCATGGTTATCTGTGAGAAGTTTGGAAATGCTGATAAGATTTTTGGTTATACGAGGTACATATAAGATATCACATAATGAGAGCTTGAAACCTAATGAAGTTGTAAAACAGCCATTACCAATGCAAGCAATTCTAACTCTCTCTCCATTACCTACCATGAGAGAGCTGTTACATGTGAACTCAGTAGCATTACTCAAGTTCTGCAAGTTGTTGGTAATATGATGAGTGGCCCCACTGTCAAGGTACCACCCAGGGTCGGCTATACTCTCAGGGGTTGCAAGATAGGCCATAACATTATTATCTTGCTGAGGATATACATCTTACCCCTTTTTAAGCACCCTTTTCTCTCAGAAAGAATAAGAGGAACAAAAAACATAGAAAAAATACAATTACAATAGAAAACGATCCTTTTTGTTGGTGCTGTTGTGGAAAAGAATTACCAATGTACTCCTTGTTGAACCTATTCCAACATTCTACTGCTGTGTGTTTGGGCTTGAAACAGATTTGACACACAACATTGGTGTTCCCTCTTCCAGCAACATAACTTCCTCTGCCAAAATTGTTGAAATTGCTCCTTCCTCGACTTCCTGACCAGTGATTTCCTCCATTAGGCCCACTTCCATTCATATTAGTTGATTTGAAATGTCCTCTTCCAGAGTCATAGTTTCCTCTACCTCTTCCAGTATCATAGCCTCCTCGGCCAAAACTGTTATAAGAGCCTCTTCCTTGATTCCATTGGTTTCCTCGATATATCCAATCACCACTTCTGCCTAGGCTGCCGTGAGACATAGAACCTCTGCCAAAGCTGTTAAAACTCCCTCTACTTGCACTACTGAAATTTCCTCTACCTTGATTGTTTCTCTGATTGTAAGCAGCTTGCGAGAAATTAGCATTGAAATTAGTATTGGAATCCTTGACATTAGACATATGATGCCCTTCCAATCTCGCCTCATGAGCAAGAAGCATACCATAGGCATCATCAATACTCAGATTAGCAAGACTAACAGTGATCAGAACAACAACAGGATCATATTCCCGACCAAGAGGTGTAATAAGATGTGTGATAAAGTCAGATGTACTTGTAATACAACCTGCAACAGCTAGGTTATCAGTAAGACTCTTCAATTTCGCAAAATACTCAGACAATGACAAATTGCCTTTCTTCAAGTTAGTCAGCTGAGCCTTAAGGTGAACTTTTCTGGCTTCAGTTTCTGATCCGAACTGTTTTGCAAGACTTTGCCATAGCTCGAGAGACGATTCTGAGTTCGCAACTAACACAAGAATTTCCATACTCATTGTTGACATAAGCCAACTCTTCAATAGCTGGTCATACCTACTCCATAACTCAGGATTGAAACCTTCAGGAACCTCTTTGCATTAAACCAGCTTTCAAGGCCATTACCTTTGATTGAAGACATGACCTGTGATTTCCAAATCAGATAGTTGCTGCGATCGAGTTTGATCGGAGAAGAGAAGGTGAATGAAATTCCTGAGATCTGAGAAGAATTTGTTGAAGCCATCACCAGATCTGTTCTTTCTGTCACTAGATCTGTAATTAGAAGTAAGAATCAGTAGCTCTGATACCAAGTTAAATTCTACCTAATGTGTTTGGCTGCTGAGAAACTCATAGGAAAATGTTGAGAAAATCTAATGTGATGAGAGAGACTTTTTATTATTGATTAATCTGTCTCAATGAAACAGATAAAGAGAAAAGCAATTATATAACAGCCTAACAAACTAGCTAAGCTGTCATGAGTTGGCAAAACAACAAACAAGGGAAAATACAACTAAGCCCTTGAAAAGCAAAAGGGAAAATCAACACTAACACTGATGTAATAAAGAGCAAAGATAATAGTAGTTTGTAAACCACTGTTCTATTAGATTAATAACAAGAAGGTTCTATGGATGATATTTGACTACTATGGCAAGATCTACTCCAGCACGTAGGCTTGGTCCTTGCTTTTTTAAGGAAAATAAACAACAAACAACAAGAAAGAAAAAGATTGGCAATGAATACTGCCACCCATTCGTACTCCCCAAATTACTCAGAAAACCTGACAGACGTTTTAGGGTCTTGGCTCCTCTCTTTTGCTAGGTTAATCCAACATCCCTTCTGCCATCGCCGCATCATCCCTTTTATCTGCATCTATCAGCTTCTTCTCCTCCAATTGATTATGTGCCCGGGGCCCCACTATTCTTTTGCTGGCAATTATCTACTGTAGTCACCTTCTCCTTATGCGTGTACACCCTCACCCCACGGAACCTATCATTACCCTCCCCTTCAAGAATCACCTTGTCCTCAAGGTGAAATGAGGGAAACTGATGGGCAATGGTCTCATAATCTTCCCAGGTATTCTCGAACTCTGGCAGTCCTTGCCACTTGATCAAAACTTCCAAACGACCATTGCAGAGTCTCCGTAATTGTAAGACTGATTCAGGTAGCACTAGGAGTTCATTGTCCTCCGTAAGAAAAGTGGGCAATTGTTGCTCAACCGCAGTGGAAGGAAGTGCCCGCTTGAGTTGGGAGACATGAAATACTGGATGAATTCGAGCCGATGCCGGTAGGTCTAAACGATAGGCTGTGGGTCCAATGCATTGAGAAACCGAGTATGGGCCAAAGAATCGGGGACTCAACTTCTCATTTGGGCGTTTAGCTAGGGTATGCATTCTATATGGTTGCAATTTCAAGTACACCCGATCTCCCACTTGAAAGTGAACTTCTCTTCTTTTCTTATCTGCCAAACATTTCATCCTGTTTTGAGCCTTTTCCAAGTTGAATTTCAGCTCCTTCAAGATAAGGTCGCGCTCCTGTAATAATGAGGTGACTTCATCTACTCTTGACCCCTCGGAAGAGCGGATAAGAGGAGGTGGGTCGCGCCCATATAATGCCTTAAAAGGAGTCATGCCCGCCGAACTATGGAACGTGGTGTTGTACCAGTATTCGGCCCAAGGAACCCACTTAGGCCATAAACGAGGTTTGTCCCCCACAAAACAACGCAAATAAGTTTCCAAGCACCTGTTGACCACCTCTGTCTGGCCGTCTGTTTGTGGGTGGTATGCGGAGCTTCTTTTTAGAACCGTTCCCGCCAGTCGGAAGGTTTCCTGCCAAAACAAACTCATGAAGATGCGGTCACGATCTGAAACTATGACCTCGGGAAACCCATATAACCGAACAACCTATCTTATAAATAATGTCGTTACCGTCTTTGTCGTGAATGAATGGCTTAAAGTCAAGAAATGCGAGTATTTGGACAAACGATCCACCACTACTAATATCGTATCTACCCCAGTGCTCTCGGCAAACCTTCCACGAAATCCATGGATATGTCCTCCCAGACTTGTTCCGACATGGGTAGTGGCTTGTAATAATCCACTTGGGGTAAGAGCCGAATACTTGCACCTTTGGCAAATGTCACATGCAGTAATAAAACTTATGAATATCCCATTTCATACCCTCTCAGTAAAGCAAAGCTGTGACCCTTTTATATGTCATCAGAAACCCTGAATGACCCCCACCTGGTGCGACATAAAACTCGTTAAGTAACACATGAATTCAGTGTGAATTCCTTGATATCACCAGCCGACCTTGGTATAGTAATTTTCCCCGTCGGGTGGAATAACCGGGATGACTTGCAGGATCAACCATAAGGTCTTGTATCATTTTCCTCATCTTGATATTAGCCTGCACTTCATCCTCTAACCCCTCGAACTCGTGACACTGCCCCACGGTTAGAGCCATTAGTTTGCCCCATTCTGCCACTCGCGACAGCGCATCTGCAACTCGATTTCCTTGACGGGCTTATAACAGATGGTGAACTGATAGCCGGCTAATTTGCCTATCCATTTCTGCTACCCTTCACTCAAGCACTGCTGGTTCAGGAGATGACGTAGACTGATTTGGTCTGTATGGACAGTGAACTGCTTCCCTATCAAGTAGTGTCTCCACTTCTGCATAACTAGCACAATGTCCATGAGTTACCTTTCATAGATGGACTTCAACTGGGCTGATGGGGCTAAGGTTTGGCTTAAAAATGCAACCAGTCTATTATCTTGCATTAGGACTGCTCCTAACCCCCTTCCTGAGGCGTCGGTTTCAACTACAAATTCCTTGTTGAAATTAGGCACGGCTAACATCGGAACCAGCATCAGGGTGAGCTTCAATTTCTCAAATGCCCTATGCGCATCCTCTCCCCACTTAAACCCATCATTCTTCAATAACTCTGTCAAAGGCTTGGCAGTCTTCCCGTAGTCCTTCACGAATCGTTGGTAGTACCCAACGTTGTTAGAGAGGTGACGAGAGGCGCATGAGGCGTTGGGCTTTGCGCATCACCGGAGCTGAGGCGACGCGATTCCAGTGAGGCGTAGAGAGGTGGCGTGAAGCGCAAGAGGTGTGCTGAGGCGAGAAGGGAAGGTTTGAGGCGTGCGTCTCATGGACATTTGATTTGTTTTAAAGAAAGTTCAAAAACCTAATTTCGTCAAATGCTACCACCGACAACTCCAAAAACCCTAGTTTGAGCATCCACTGCAGCCGATGAAATTTGAGCAGCCGACAACTCCAACGCCGACGATCTCACCACCGAAGACGCCGTAGCCTCCTCCTCAGCTTGTGAGGTACGATGATTTCGTCGTCTTTTTTTTTCCAATTCTTCCTCTCTTTTTTTCTATTATTCTTTCTTCAATTTGTCCTCTGTTTTTTGTATCCTGTTTCGTGGTTTTGTTTTGTAAGAGTATGTCAAATTGATACATGTTAGGCAGACTTGAGAGAGCCAACAATTAGCATTTGACATGACCAATTTATATGAAAATCTTACAGATCAAAATATATGCTTTTGGGTTACATTTGAGTTTTAATCATAGCTCTTGAAATTTTAATTGATTCAGTTTAGTATTTTGAAGTTAGTTCAAAATATTATGATCATGAACATGTTACTTTTCTGATGGTTGATTTAATTTCTTCTTTTATATCATAAAATGATCTAGCTAAATACTTTATAATTATCATTTTTTTTCTTGAATTTGAAGTTTTTAATTATGCATATTGTCAATTATTATGAATATGACGAGTATATTTAATATAAAAGTAGACTATATATTAAATATACTTGTTTAAGATAAGCTTTCATTTGGTCAGTGACTGAGTATTCATTCATTGTTGGAAAGTGTTGTGAGATTACATACTAGGATTCATTAAGATTAAGCAGAAAGAAAAGTTATGATAATATTACAATCATGTGCTTTAAACAAGAAAAAATGACACTCTTTCAAGAAATGAAATATATAATGATTCATTCCCTTCCTTGTGAGTGTGTAAAAAAATATAAAAAAAAAATATTAGACAAGGTGTCAAAGTAAGCGAATAACAAGCCTTTTCGAGGATCCTTCCCTGGGAACTTAAAAAAATTTATGATTGGGAAATGAAGTGATCAATAGACCATGGAACCAAATTTTATTTCTTTGTTTATTGGGATTGAAACCAAAAACTCTCTGAATTCAACCAATGCCCACGATTGGATTAGAAAGGTCAACAAAAATTTCCATGCATGTTTGCATCTCATCTGATCCACACCCACTTGCTAATTAAAGGATTGGAGGACAAATAGACTACTATTTCATGTAAAATAATCAAGCTACAAGCTGTAATAGCATTTGACAAAATCATGCCCCATTTCTCATAATCTCTCTTCGATCTAGGCCTCTTCTTTCCCCATAAGATCCAGCAAATCCCCATTTTTCAATTTAATTTTGCCTAGAGAAAGTTAAGATTAAAAATATTGTTAATGATTATTTTTCGTTTTAAGGGTAATATGTGAAATTAACTCCCTGAACAAACATCCATCAGTAGTAATTTATTTGATTAGTGGGGAACCAAAGCAAACATATCAAGTAAACAAATAATTACATAGACAAAGATTTACGTGGTTTGGCGGAGAATGACTCCAACATATATCCACTGAAGTAAGGGGTATTTTATTACTGCTCGGAGTCAAGACCGGCCCGAGCTACAAGCGGGGGTAGTGAGCTTACAAAATTTACAATACCTCATGTCTTACACATCTGGTCATCAACCAAATACAAGGCAACTACCAAACAAGAGGGGCTCAAATAGCCTCCTACCTCTCTAAAGTAAATAAGCTCCAATTAAGGTTCGAAACATCTCACAAGTCCCTATGTCCGAGAATGTCCGTGCAGATGCCCTTGCCACATTGGGTTCGACTCTCTAAGGGGATCAGCCAACAACAATTCTAGTAGTTTACTTGTAGTGGCTCGCCACTTGGAAAGACGAGGCCCAAAAGGCATCCCAAGAAGTAAGAACCTTAGATCCAACCGAAAATTGGAAGACCCTACTAATCAACTATCCATCACAAGGCACCCTTTCAGATGATAAGAATACAACCAGAAGAATCCAGCGACAAGCAACCAGATTCACCATGCATCAAAGGCAATTACTAAAGAAATCCTACTCGGGACCCTGCCTGAAGTGCCTCTCCCTGGACGAGATCTAATTGGTGTTGGCCGAATTACATGAAGGGGAGTGGGCCAACCACTCGTGTTGTAAATATGAATTTGAATAAAGGAGTTACATGTTTTGAGTTTAAATGTGTTTTTACAAAAAAATTAATTTGGAGAAAAATACTTTAAAAATTCTGTAACATCCATGACAAATTTTATTCAAAGGTTTGTAACAGATTTTCTTATTAAATTTCTTAAACACGTTTTCATTAAGATTCAAAAATTTGTAACAGCCTTATTAATTTTTCTTGACACGTTTTTTTGCTTTGTTTAAATTGCAAAATGTAAGAAGTAATTACAAAATATTTTTTATAATTAAGTTCAAACGTTTATTTTTTTTACTGATAAAAAACTGCACTACTTCATAATTTAAAATAGAGAAGAAAGAAAATAAGAAAAAAGATAAAATAATGAGCTTCACGCTTGAGATTGGGCAAGAGACAGAAACAAGAAAAAATACACACAGATAACTGAGAGCAATTTCAACGTCATTTGTGAGAGAAGTCATTCTACCGAGAGTTATTTTTTCAAACACTTTTTTGCCGAGAACAAATATTTTTGTTTCAAACAATTCCAACCAAAATATTTTAAGCCGGCTGCCTCACTGGTTTATTCATTCCACAGATTCCGAGCAATAGTTTTTTGTGTTGGGTGTGAGTATACCAATCGATTTTGTGCAAAATCGATTGAGACAGTGTTTATCTGGGCTTGTTTTATCCTGGGGACGTCGGGGCCGATTACTGCTAGCACAAAATCCGAGCAGAGCCGCGGAACGTCTTAAAGAGAGCGAACTGATCCGCGACTCAACCCAGATTCACTTTTTGCATCCTTGGTGAACGGTAAAATTATTTTAATTTGTGCTTATTGTTCCAACAATTTTAAGACGTATTCGATCTGCCATATTTGCTTATGTTATGCTTGTTACTGTTCTTATGGTGCGACTATAAGTAAATTATGCTTGAAATTAACTTTAAGGGAATTGATAGGCTTGTGAGAAAGTTTGATTTAATATATTTTATATCCTGAGTCTTGACAAATATTCAGATTTCATGAAATTGGAATATTCGATGTTTGCATCCTGCAGAATGTTGTTTTGAATTGAGCTTTTACATAAAAAAAAATATATATATATATATATATATGGTTATTGGTTAGATGTTCAACCATATGAGATTATATATTTTAATAGATTTTCTGTTGGTATGCTTATGATATTCCTTATATTTAGATGATCACCTTTTTTGCTGTAGCTTTGTAAGCACATTCATGAAGTAACAGCTTTCATGTGGTAACAGTCATGCTGATTTTTAGAATTGATGATTTTTTAAAACATTTGGTGTATATGTTGCATGACTTACTTTGTTTTATCAAAGTCTCTATAGTATTTGAATATACATGTTTAAGTATATAATTCTGATGAAATCATTTATGCTAAATATGAGTGCGGATGAGACTGTAAAATTGATGAAGCTGTTGAACTTTTAGAATATGCAATGGTGAAATGGCTGTTAATGTATAGAGATGATTATTTAGAATTGCCAACAATTTCAAGAAGCTGCAGGAAAATGTTTAAATACATTTATAATTTAATTGATGACCATTAACTATTTATTGAATTTTTTCAATGCTGCTAGAATATGAGAGTAGATATATAGGTTATTGAGATTGATAGTCTGATGTCATATTCTGAAATTTTTAGACTTATCCTGTGAGTAATATTTGAGAAATTATTTGGTATATATTGCCTATAATGAATTTGACATGTATTTACCGATTTGAATGATTTTGGATTAAAATATGTTGTTATTGAAATCATAATTTTTGTGGTTTTGGAAGCTGAACAGTCCTTGTATGTGGCTTTTTTATATGGTTTAAATATGTAGAAAATGCAACTTCATTGTCTAGGATTGGCTTGATCATGTTCCATGTTTGAACTTATGTGCTGATCTTGTGGCATTTATTTTACCCCAAGGATTATGCCAAAATTTGATAGTGGAATAGGATATGAGACTCGTAGGCTAGTAGTGGGGATCATCATAAATGGTGTTTGGTTCTTTCATGTGTCAATGATTTAATCAGCTTATATCTTTTTGTGCTTGATCTCAATTGAGACTTGAAGGTTGTTCTCATTTTGTTGTATATATAATGGCTGAGCCAACTGCTGAAGCAGCAAAGACATTACCACCTAAGGCAGAGAAGAAGAAGAGTAAAGCTTGCTAATTATTTTTCCAATTTTTTCCATTTGCTGACAAGTATGATTGCTCTCATTGTGTGTTTTTCTTCCTATACTGCAATTACTTATTGAATGTACACTGGAGAGATACAACTTTTCAACCGGTACTCTTCTTGTTCAACATGCTGTTAGTGAGAAGTATAGAGTTGGGAATCATATGCAAATACTGTCATAATTGCTAAGCAGAAGGTAATGAAGATGAATCAATAGCTGACACTAATAAAACAACGATAATGAAATATGTGGGAATCAAATACTCAACGGTATGTTTGATGCATTATTTGATATTTATCATGATGAATTTACTGCAAAAGAATAATAGAAAGTTAAGGCTGTCATAAATACATGCATATATTGTCTTTGTTTCAATATGAATGATTATGACTTTAGGAATAACAAGAATCATAATCACCGAAAATGAAACAATCTGGATGGACACTAACCTCTCTCAAGAAATGATGATAGTTAGTTTCAATGCTACAACTGTAGCAAACTAAGGCACCTTGCCCGGAACTACTGGTTAAAGAGTTCTGCTCCAAAAGCGAACCTTACCGAAGACCAACTTGTTACTATGATCTCTGAGATCAACATGTTTGGTGGATTTGAGGGGGGGTGGGTAGGCATTGTAATTTTCCATCATGTCTACTATGATTATACTCGGTTGAGTTCTATGTACAAGCTGTATATATGATAATGTGATGAGTGGTTTTCCAAACCACTATAACGGCTGGAATTGGTGATGTGGATTTAAATTTTATGAAATATGGAAGGTTTGAGAACCTATAACTTTGAGTATAAGATTTGTAGAAATATATAAATTTTATGATTGCTATGAAATATTGCTTCTATGAAAAATATCTCTTTGATATTAAGAAATAGTGGGGGCTCGACCTCCAATGATAAATTGGAAATAGTGGGGGTTCTACCTCTAATATTTTACTCATATTTCTAAAGTGAATGAAAGTGACAAATACATTTGTTATAATGTTTGAAAACATGTGAAATGTTATTATTATGATTTTTGGATGTTGTTAATTTTGTTAAATTCTATGTTGTCTTCTAAATTGTTATGAAAAAACTTAGAAGAAACTAGTATAATTCTCGGAATTAAATTACTAGGTCGGAAAAAATGGAATTTAATAATAAATTTACATGTACTCCTTATGACTCTAGTGTAAAGTTGTTCAAGAACATTGGTGACAGTGTTAGATAATTTGAGTATGAGAACAACATTGGTAAATGATGTTATGTTTATGTTTGCACTAGATCTGGCATTGCATATGTCGTATGATTACTATGTAGATTTATTAGTAGACCTGGTATGAGCATTGTCATGTTATTGAGAATGTTCTAAGGTACCTGAAAAGGACGATGAACCTAGAATTACATTATCAGAGATTTTCCGCTATCCTTGAAAAGGACACATCGATGTTTATTGGAACACCGTTTCGGATTATTCCAAGACTACCAACGAATATATTTCCTTGAGTATGAGATGATACCACTAGCATCAGCTAGTGAAGAAGCAGCTTGATTAAGCAGCTTACTATAATACCCCTTTATGAGAGAGACTGATATCAGTTGTCTTGATCCATTGTAATAGTACCGGGCTATTACAAATATTCAGAACTGTTATTATAACAGTAAGAGATTGTAGATACACAGTACAGTTAGAGAATACCTCTATTCAGGTGCTGTAAGAATGGATCATGTATGGACTGATGATGATTTAGCTGATCCTTTAATAAAAGGACTAGCAAAAGAGAAGGTATCCAATACCTAGAAAAAATAGAACTATTGCCATTAGACAGTCACTTATGATGGTAACCCGACCTTATAGACTGGAGATCCCAAGAAATAGGTTCAATGGGTAATAACAAGTCATGAAGTGATGATGAATCATGCTATTATTTTTATTTGTGAGTTCCATTCTGAGAGCATGATATCCTGAAGCGATAGAAGGATGAGTTATTTAACTCTTAATGTGTTCTATACTCTATGTAGAGTGGAGTACCTAGCTACAGGAGTACTCTTGATAGACACACCTATGTGAATGTAGAAGTGTGGCCGCTTCTTATGAAATTTTAGGCAAAAATTTCTAGAGCATTCACTATACTGGGATATACGAGCACGGCCGTAATGCTCTGGCTTTTTGACTACACCCTGAAAGGTTTGTGTGTGTGACGTTGTCAGAGATAGAGTTCAAAACTACGAGTTACTCTAGTATAATATGAATCGTCAACACTATGTAAAAGTTCAAGTCGAAAGACACTTTTATTTATGCACGACCTTATATTATATTGCTCGATGAAAATGCTTTATTAAAATTCAAGTGGGGGATTGTTGTAAATATGAATTTGAATAAAGGAGTTACATGTTTTGAGTTTAAATGTGTTTTTACAAAAAATTAATTTGGAGAAAAAATACTTTAAAAATTCTGTACATCCATGACAATTTTTTATTCAAAGGTTTGTAACAGATTTTCTTATTAAATTTCTTAAACACGTTTTCATTAAGATTCAAAAATTTGTAACAGCCTTATTAATTTTTCTTGACACGTTTTTTGCTTTGTTTAATTGCAAAATGTAAGAAGTAATTACAAATATTTTTGTAATTAAGTTCAAACGTTTATTTTTTTTACTGATAAAAAACTGCACTACTTCATAATTTAAAATAGAGAAGAAAGAAAATAAGAAAAAAGATAAAATAATGAGCTTCACGCTTTGAGATTTGGGCAAGAGACAGAAACAAGAAAAAATACACACAGATAACTGAGAGCAATTTCAACGTCATTTGTGAGAGAAGTCATTCTGCCGAGAGTTTTTTTCAAACACTTTTTTGCCGAGAACAAATAATTTTTGTTTCAAACAATTCCAACCAAAATATTTTAAGCCGGCTGCCTCACTGGTTTATTCATTCCACAGATTCCGCAATAGTTTTTTGTGTTGGGTGTGAGTATACCAATCGATTTTGTGCAAAATCGATTGAGACAGTGTTTATCTGGGCTTGTTTTATCCTGGGGACGTCGGGGCCGATTACTGCTAGCACAAAATCCGAGCAGAGCCGCGGAACGTCTTAAAGAGAGCGAACTGATCCGCGACTCAACCCAGATTCACTTTTTGCATCTTGGTGAACGGTAAAATTATTTTAATTTGTGCTTATTGTTCCAACAACTCGAGAGGGAAAAGCCTCGCAAATCGAGCTTTCATCTGACACAGAGGTTCTAAGCCATAGGCCAACAGACTTGGCCTACTGGACCAAAGTCTTCAACCGACCTCCACGGTCCAATCCCAAATGTATCCATTCAAATACAAAGGGAAAAACACTTCTAAAAATGGATAAGTCTTTCATTGATTCCGTTGAAGTCATTTACAAATACCCACTAACGGGGCCAACAATACAAAAGACATTTCAAAAAAAAAAAAAAAAGAGGAAAATTATACGTAGGAAATTAGTGGACTCAATCCTCAGCATATGGTCAATCTCATGACCATGCTCCTCAATCGGCAACACTGCAGCATCCAACGGGGCTCTTTCTTCAACCTTTTGCCTATCCTCATCAGTGACTGGCAAAATCGATGGCTCGCCCTCTGCTTCTTTTCTATCTCCTCCTTATACTCTCGGATCCACTCCTCAAGACGCTACCTCGAGGCCTAAGGGTGGCAAAAAGCCCGGGCTAGGCCTTTGGCTCGGCCCGGGGTCAAAAAAACTCGAATCGGGCTTTAAAATGGGCGACCCGACTTGGGCCTGGCTCAACTTAAAAAGTCCAGGCTTAAAATAAATAATATATATATTTATAATATATATATATATATATCAAAATAATTTATATATATATATATATATATATATATATAATTTTTTATATTAAAAAAATCGGGCCCGAGTAAAGCCCGGCCCGCCCGGTAATGGCCCGTATCGGGCTTTTCCCGGATAAGCCAGACTGAGCCCGACCCATGCCATCCTTGTCGAGGCCTCTCCAGCAACATATTCCTTCATTTTATCATAGCGAACTTTGAGCATCGCCTCTCCAGTCATCTTTGTCAGCTTGTCTAAATATGAGACAAATTTCTCCTCCTCCATCGGCTCCTTCTCCATACCACCCAGTCGTCTATCCTTTGCAGCCGACTCCATCTTGACAGTCGACTCAATCTTGAGTCCCCTTAGAACTAGGATACCTAAATCTATAAATAAAGGGGCCCCCCCAAGACTACGAACTCATCCAAGATCTCACTCACAAACTTGAGTCTCAAAGCCCTTGTCCTCACCCCGCTCAAACACGCTCTCCTCTGCCCTTACGACACACAAATCGAGATATGTGGTATCATTCTCGCCTTGTTCTCTTTCATACCACTGTCACAACCACTAACTAAAGTGTTAAAGTGTCATCCAGAGCGTCTTCACGATCGTCTCCATCAAACCACCTTCTTTCTGAAAACAACCTGACCCTAAAGTGTTTGTGAACCATATAAAAACAGACACACACTTATAACTTTCTAGTTCATATACTGTTTAAATAAATACTCTAG
The DNA here is from genome assembly GCA_019454045.1 of Zanthoxylum bungeanum. Taxonomy (NCBI): domain Eukaryota; kingdom Viridiplantae; phylum Streptophyta; class Magnoliopsida; order Sapindales; family Rutaceae; genus Zanthoxylum; species Zanthoxylum bungeanum. The sequence continues at coordinate 2,585 of SKCR01008219.1, read as the reverse complement.
TTTCTCAATAAACAAAAGATCAACTTTGAACTGCAAATCTACTAAAGATGCAAAGAGCGGAAGTATATATTACTTAATTTGAATAGGCATCGAACATAATTTTGCTTTTACATACTTCTTTTGTGATTGTATCAGTGTCATTTATTAGCTATCACGGGCAAAATAACGGACGGGAAATGCGTATAACATTTACTTATCAGCCAATTAAAGTGGAGATATAAAAAACATTAATTGCATCTAAACATTGTTATTTAAGTATAGTTATATATATATATATATATATCAAATTTTAAATTCAAAAAACAAAAGAACGTAACATAACACAAGTTGTATTAAAAAAAAAAAGCAAGAAAGAAAAGTGTAAATTAAATCAAAGCGATTAATTAACACCATGTATTTTTTTATTGATGCACAAATAACTAGCTAGTAATAGGAACAATGTGGGGTGTATACACACACATGTGTGTATATGTATATGTATATATCTATAAATGGGAAAAAAAACAATAATAATGCTTGATAGGAAAGATCAAGTCTTGATACATCATCTTAGCCGTAGATAATCATCAAAACATTATCAATTTACCTAAATATTTACCATGTAAATCTTAAAAAGAACTATAGTATTAAAGCTTGAGGGACAAATCAAGTTCTTTGCATCTTGTTGATCACTTTTTGAAGGGTCACCTCCTTGAAGACAATCACCACTACTGCAAGGGCTATTTTTGTGAATAGTATTATTTGTTGTAGCAAGCACATACTTTCTTCAAATCTTGAAGATGGCTCTGAAGTTCAAATCATTCATTCTCATCCTTCCCCTAGATAGTTGATGTGGACTAATCGTATTCATATTCATGCCTTGCCTAGCAAGCCAACCAAAACTATAATTACCAGATGATTGCAAAGGAAATGAATTATAAGCCGGTTTATGAACCATGTGATTCATTTGAGCGCCGAGTGAATGGTTGAATGAACCGTTATTGCATGGAGAATAGAAAGAAAATGGATGATTATTGCCAAAAGCAACATCTTGATCCATGCTTACTTGACGCCTTTTGGTCAGGGCACGCTCTTGTTTATGAGCGTTTTGGTGACCACCAAGGGCTTGAGAAGTTGAGAACTCCCTCTTACAATAGATGCATGAAAAAACCTTAACTTTTTTATTCGAAGAAGAATCATTCTCTTGAGTATCATTCATCACGTTCAATTGATTCAAAAGATTAAATTCTATATTTGAACCACCAACATCATTGGAAAGTTTGAGATCAAGAGAAAGACAATAACTTGATTCGGAGCATCGCGATTCGGATGCTTCATCTTCTTTCATTTTTCTCTTTCATGATTATCACTCTTCATGCATGGAGTTTGTTCTGATGAGGAGGATATAAAGCACTAGAGGCCTTAGAAGAATTACCTGCTTTTGAAAAAAGTGCTTTCATGTTTTTATGTTTGGGAAAATTGAGAAAGTGAGTTGCTGTTTTTATTGAGGAAGAGTAAAGAGACAATATCTTTTTACAAAGGAAACAAATCCAATTTGTAGTTATTGCATGAATTATTTTAGCGAATGAATTAAAGGGATGAGTAATCTTTTTTGAGATTTTGTTGTATGATAAGGATTGCCATGCAATTATACTAAATATGCTTTTAAGTACTATATGAAACACGTTAGTTAATTACTCACATAGTCCAATTTTCTATAACGAGTACTTGATTTCAGAATATCGAAGCAGTTTAACATTTTTATTGTAAATATGTCATTTATTATGAAAATGACAAGATTATATTAAATCTGCGATGCTGCTAAATTTGATTTCAATTGCCGTTATATTTTTTTTATTAAATTATAAATATGACAGATGATGTGTCATTATCTCATTAGTTCTTGTATTAATTAATTATTAAGCTTTATTACCTTCATTCAAAATGATAAATATCATATTGTTGTCAATTCAGATACAACTTAAAAGTGTATCATTTCTCTTTAAATTTCTAATGCCAATGAAAATTTACACATTCAACAAAAAATTAAGAAGTTTATTGAACTGAAACACACAGAAGATCTTATACCAAACAAATGATTCACACCCATGACCTAGAGATTCTTTTGTAGAGCAATACATGTACTTTTTTGATAAATTAATTATTGCCATTTATGTAGTGATTTTAACGTAATTGATTGTTTTAAGAATATAGCACATATGATAATAATGACTTGTTGATATTCATTACCATATTTAAAATTATCATTAGTAGGAAATAAACATAATTTAAAACTAATCCAATGTTGGCTAGATTTTGTCGTATAAACATCTAACCAAAATTTGGCCTCGATGAGTTATTTTGTGGTAAGTTAAATTTGATTTCTTTATAAATTTGGACTCAATTTGCGTTTGACTAAAAAATGGGCAACAATAAATATACCACGAACAACTAGCTATCTAATACACGAAGGACAAGAACAAACACAAAAACATAAGAGTTACGGTAAGAGATGCCTATGTTCTCAGGAAAAAAACAAGGCGAGATTTTTATTATAAAAATTAAAAAATGGAACATGTTAGTTCCATATTTGTTGGCAATACCAA
>SKCR01008218.1:0-31844 GCA_019454045.1 Zanthoxylum bungeanum | reverse complement strand
CTCCTCATGATGGTCCTAACACTCGTCCATGGGTAGCTTCACGCTTATCAGTTATATGTGGTTTAACTTATTCTTTTATTTTTTTTCTTTTTCTTTTTTTCTTTCATTTTTTTTATTTCTTTTCTTTTGTTTCTACCCATACCAAACATCATAACACTAGCATATTGAGATAGATATATAAGTAAACGGTCATTCATTGGAAAATAATTTCTTCAACTAGTCACTTTGCCAACTACCTAGTTTCTTACTGCTAAAAACCTATTGTTAAGTACTTATAAGTCTAACCTAGATCGCCAACTCAAGGCATCAGATAAAAGTAAATTGGGCACTTATCATTTCTAAGATTTCATCTAAAGCAAACAAAATTCATCATTAGACTTATGCTTTACTACATAGGATTTAAACCAAAATAATTAATTATTTTAATTATTTTTTTAATAACATGTACTATCACTACATGCACACATAACCAAACTTAAAACATGCAATGTCCTCAATGTAAGATAAACATACAAAAATAAAAATAACACTACCGTGCATGGAGTTGATCATGCTCATACTTGTCAGAATTTGATTGCACGGGCTGTGTGGGTTGCGCTAACACCTGCATAAATACACATGCAAAATAATAAATAAACAAATAGCATACAATAAAATAAAACTAAAAGAAAGAAAACAAAATAGAAAAATGCAAGGGTTGCCTCCCAGCTAGCGCTAAGTTTAATGTCTTCAGCCAGACGTAACCACTCAAGCGGTCATGGTGGCTTCAATGTAATGGACCAGGTAATCTTATATACCTTCTTCTTTGGTGTCCATCGGTTATTTTTATTGGAGTTGGTGCTTGGAGTGCCATTCCAAATTATATATTTCATTATTTATTAATAAAATAACTACGTTTTCATTCCATATCTTATTAATGGTATTGTCAGTATGCTTATTAGATTGATGTATAGATATGCTAAATATGACATCGACCTTAGAATAGTCTTGTAGTATTACTAGACACTAGGTGGTCTGACATTGGGATAAGTATTACTATTATAAACTATTCCTAAAGTAAATATTCTCAGTCGTTGGTTTTGGAATACGGTCGAATTCCTATAACCTAGAAGACCAGCACATGTCGTATATTGGAATTGGAGTTCCAATCGTTTAATCCGATATACCATGAGCATTGGAAGCTCATATAGACATGTGGGTATTGGTTGGACCGAATACTGAATGACTCACATGTGATTCCTAATAGTTGAAAGTACACACCACCGTCAATAGGAATCTTCTCGAGTCGAGTAGCATATATAATCCTTTGACTATAGGATAACATTGATTTTGTGTGAGATCCTCCACACTTTTATGTCATGTATGTCAGAAACCTTTCATGATCTGACCTCTAGATGTTCGTTGGGTGTGGACCGGTGCACTCAGTAATCAAGTGCGAAGCAAGATATGATATGTCGGCCCGTATGTTTACCATAAGAGGTTTAGGTATCCATGTGAGTAAAGTCACGATTCTTAAAGTTTTGGCCAAAGTCGATCACCTATGGTGGATCGCATCAGTTATGAAGAATCATGGACATGTCGACATGAGATGTGCGCCTCGAAAACTTAGCGGTGTATTCTATGTTTCCTAAGCACAACTCGGATAGCCTACGACAGAGGGATTGTTAAACATATGTGATGACCTCGACTTGTATAGCTCAGAAAGGTTGTTCGTGTTCTTCACGAATTCGGAGGTGGCCGAATTACGTACATATTAGCTAGGCTTATATGACGAACGTGTATGAACTTAGAGAGTCCCAATATGAAGTGTACTCGTTGAGCACTTGGGTAGCCGATTATTTTTTATAAAAGATAATATTCCATATTATAATTATCAACCAAGATAATCAAATGTTATTGGATAACATTGATTATTTACTAATTGGATTAATTGGGTTAATTCAATAATTACACAAGGGCTTAATTATAAAATCATAATTATCTATACCATTTGAGGATATTATGGTAATTGTAAGTATGTAATAATAGGTGATTTTGACTTGATTTAATTGGATTAAATCAAAGTGGCAAATATTTAACTAATCAATTTCCTAATCCTTGTCTTGATTTAATTGGATTAAATCAAAGTGGTAGATAATGGAGATTAGTCACACCTAATTATACATATTTGGAAAAATTAGATTAAGCTCACATAAAAGTTGATTACAACTTTTATTAATTAAAAATTGCCTAAGTTTTGCTATAAATAACAAGCTTTAGGAATGTTTTAATTAAGCAAAGCAAAAGTTTGAGAAAGCTAAATACAAGCAAGTATTAAAGAAATTAGCGTAAGTTAGAAAAGTGTTTAGAGAAGCTTTGTGAGGACTCTATAACATTTCATCTAGGAGAAATCAAGATTGGATCTTGGGGTGAAGCTTGCTAGCATTGGAATCAAGCTTGGATCTTGGAGTCAAGCTTGTTAATCCTTGGAAGTTATCCAAATATTTCAACAAAGAGAAGTAGATTGGATCTTTGAATCAACCTTGCTAGGTAAGTTTGATCTTCTCTAAAAGCTATATTTTTCATCAGTGAGACATATAGTGTTGAATTATGTGTTAGATACATAATGCTGAAATTAGGCTAATTAATTATGTTAGGATGCTTTGGAAGTATAAACACAATATGCTTGTAATTGGGTCAAAATATTTATGTTAGACATAAACATAAAATTAGAGTTTGGAACTGTAGATTGACCACCTTTAGGTGACCTACAATTATTCACGAGATATTTCTTATTGGGATTCTAATTTGGTTTGTGTATTGGATTTAAAATTTACGCAAGTGCGTATTTAGAATAAATTTATATTTTTGTATAAATATATTTTATATTTTCAAAAACTTGATTTTTATTCTATAACATGTGTTGATATTTTTTTTGGTGTTAAAAATTAATTTTGGGTGTTTTTGAAGTGTTTAGAGAGAGTTTGAAGAAATTAGGGTAATAGACCCTAATTCCTTCAGCTCCCTCGAAAGAGAGCTGAAGGAAATTTAATTTTTGAAACAAAATAAAAAAATAGCACTGGGTGCTACAGTTCACGCGCGCACTGTACCGCGCACAATGCGCACTCGCAATGTAGCGCTCGCGTACGTGCTACTTGCACTGATTTTGTTTTATCTCGTTTTTTAGCTTCTGGACTCCGATTCAGCCCTTTTTTTCCTATACACTCGTAATAAAATATAGTATTGTATTAAATTATTTAAAATTACACCCATTCTTGATATCCATGGATTAGACCCATTTCCGCTGCGTGGGATACCGATTCGGCCCTAGGGGTTCCACATCTTCCCCGACAGTTAGAACATGAAAAATATTACTTGGCTAGTTGTGGCAATTTATCCTTGGATGGTCCTCAAGGTTTCACTGATGGTTGAAATTTTGGACTTCACATGTGGCAAAATTTGCTTGACCATGTTTTGAGCTTTCTAGGGATCATCTTTAGGTGAACACTAACTCTTGATTTCCTCTTTTTGTGGCGCTTTGGATCAATTTCAGTTCTGGCTGTGGAGAATCTTCTTTGTTTGGCTTAATTGCACTCATCGGTTGTTTGACTCTTGGTTTACCCTGCAGGTTGGCTTGAATACATTGAGATGGGTCTAACACATGGTCACTATCTATTGCAACTGCCTTCCCTAAAATGTCTATCATGCAACATTCTTCATCCCCTTGAGGACTCGGCATGGCCTTGAAAACACTGAAGGTGATTTCTTTATCTTGAACTCTTATTGTCAGTTCACCTTTATGTATATCAATGATTGCTCTGCCTGTTACTAAGAACGGTATTCCAATGATGATTGAGACGTCATGATCCTCATTCATATCAAGGACAAGGAAGTCAGCAGAAAAGTAGCACTTATCCACCTTAACCAACACATCCTCTACTATTCCTCGTGGGTAGTGAGAGATCTATCTGCTAACTGTAATGTGACTGTGGTTAGCTTTGTCACACCTATGCCCAACTATTTTTAGATGGATAAGGGCATGAGATTGATACTAGCACCCAAATCGCATAGCGCATTACCAAAATATCGATTTCCAATAGTTCACAAAATTTTAAAGCTGCCAGGATCCTTTACTTTTGGAGGGAGCTTCTTCTGTATAATGGAACTACACTCTTCAGTGAGTGCTACTGTTTCAAAATCAGTCAGCTTCCTCTTCTTTGACATCATCTCCTTCATAAAATTCACATAATTAGGCATATGTTCCAAAGCGTCTGTGAAAGGGATGTTGATATGGATCTTCTTAAAGATATCGAGAAACTTGGCAGACTGATAATCCAATTTCTTCCTTTGAAAGCGTTGAGGATGTGACAAAGGTGTCTTTGGGATGGGAGGGGGTTTATATGGAGGCACTATTGTACTATTCTCTTCTTCTATTACCGTTTCCTCCTTTTATGCTGCCTCTTTATCTTTATTTCCTTGGTCCTTATTAATATCTCTAATCTCTTACCCGCTCCTAAGGGTAATGACTTGACAGTGCTCTTTAGGGTTGACCTCAGTATTACTAGGAAATACCCTTATATGTTAATTAGTCATGGAAGAAGCAATCTGCTCAATCTGCACTTCTAAGGACTTCATTGTTGCTCCGATATTGCCCACGTATGTTTCAATATTATTCAGCCTCGACTCATTCTTCTTAAACCTCTCTGAAGTTATAGCAAAAAATATGCGCATGAGGTATTCTAGGGAAGGTTTATGCTCTGATCTTTGATTATTGAAGCCAGACAGAGGTTGCAAGACATTCTTTGTGTTTTCATATGACAAGTTCGGATGATAATAATTAGGAATATAATTGCCTCTATATTTGTTGAAGTTCCAACTGTTCACAAATCGGACTTGCTCATATCCTCCGTCAAGCAAGATCATTTAGCAGCGGCATCTTTAATAGATGGTTGGCCCTATTGATTGGTCAATACTACTAGATAATTCGTGAGGGATGAAACTTGAGCTGTAAGTGCAACAATAGGATCCACCTCGTATATACCATCCACCTTAGGCACGGTAATGCATTCACTTGGCCATTGGAAATTATTAATGGCCATCTCCTCCAACAGAGCATACGCATCTTCAGAAGATTTCTTGAACAGGGTTCCTCCAGCAGCTGCATCGACCATGGTCATGTTTGGACCATTCAACCCATTGTCGAATAACTGAATCTGAATTCAGTCTTCAAAATTATGTTGTGGGCATCTCATGAGTAGATCTTTAAAGCTCTCTCATGCCTCATATAGGTTCTCGGTCTCCAACTGCTTAAATATGCTAATTTATGTTCTCAGTTGGGTTGATGTAGCTGGTGGAAAGAACCTCGCAAGAAATGTTGTAGCCATATCTTGCCATGTCATGATGCTCCCCATCGGTATTGATTGCAGCTAACCTCTCGCTTTGTAACTTAAAGAGAATGGGAACAAGCATAGCTTGGAATTGATGACATTGATTGGTGGATGCGCAATCCCAGAATAGTTATCGTCAACGACTGGTTTAAAGTGATCTCAGATTACCGGGTTGTTCTTTAAGTTTTCAGCCGCCATTGCTTTAATTTTCCTTTCTTTTCTTAGTCTCTTCGCTATTGTTTCTATTTCAAGATCAAACAGAAGCAAGTCAAGACTTTTTGATCTTCGCATTCACTGAAGCACATAAAGACAAGAAAAAGTAATAAAACAAAAATAATAAATAATAAATAATAAAAATCTAAATTAAAGCTAAGGTTACTTGGTAATAGTATTAATGTGAATTAGATTAACAATCCCCGGCAACGGCGTCAAAAACTTGTTGTGAGATTATGTACCGCAAGTATACGGTGTCAAGTTTTAGTAAAAGATAAGTAAAGAGTGTCGAATCCACAAGGATTGTAATCAAATTCTCACTAAGTACTATAATTGATAAACCTAACTTTATTTAGAAAGCAATTTAAAATAATCTAAATTAAGACTAAAAAATGTTTAATGAACATAGACCAAAGTGAGAGAGATTTTAGAGTCTGATTTCAACTAGCTATCCCCATGTATTTGCTAAGCCAATCAGTTCTTATTCAGTTTTATTGTTTATAAGTCAAAAATCCTAAATTATTCTAACTCCCTCTCTCGAGTGCTGAGTGAAAATATTATCAATTACTGACTTCGATATCCCTATAAAAATCCAGTAATCAATAATTCATTACGCTCTGTGATTATTTGTTAACATCTTCAAAGGGATTATAGATTCTCCTGAACTCTACAAAGCTCCTAGGTTATATTCTTTAGATCCTATTCACAGCCCCCTCTCTCGAGCAATAGATTTTAAACATGCAATCAATTTAATTTGTGGCCAATAAACTAGAAGCATTAAACACAAGAAAATATAAATAAATTGAATTAAAATTTCATAACAATTAATTTGGAAAACAACACATAGGCTACATCATACTCTAGAATAATAGAGTTAGTTCATGACTAAATATAAAAACAATGAAAGTATGGTCAAGAACATGTTAGACATCATTAGAGTTTAAAGAAAGAAACTAGAAGATTAAACCTGAATCGAATCTTTTCATCTTCGGACGTCATCGCCTTTGTTCCCTCTTGTCGCTCTTCAATCTTCCTCCTTGGATCTCTCTAAAATATTTGTTTTCAACACTTTAGTCTTTTGTATTTATAGGGAAGTCTTGGAGTCCTTGTACTTGTAGAATAATGATTTCTGATGTTTTTGGGCTTCCGTCGTAGCGTTGCGACACCAAATCCTCAGGATTTTTGTATGATGATGTTGTCTTGGCGTTGCGACGCCAGGCCAAATTTTCAGACTGTGATTTCTACGTATTTTTCTCTTCCCGAGTGCTTTCGATTGGTCCAAAAGGTCCCAAAACACGTACATTTACTCCAAGATCCATGTTCCAATGCTTCTTATCAATAAAACATAAAATAAACTATAAAGTACATCAAATGATATGAAATCTAACAAAATAATAAGCTAAGAGTGCAGGAATAAGTGGGTATAAACCGCACTTATCACATATCATATACGTAACTATAGAAACTAATGGAACCGTAATCAAAATGATGAATGAGTGCTACTGGAGCATATCCCCAAAAGTATCGAAATTAATTCAGCAATACTCAATATAAAACGAATCAAATCATATAAAATTATATTCCTCCCACTAACCAGTTCCATCACGATGGAATCGTAGAAGGATAATATTGAGTAAGAATCATATTCATTAAATAATCTTGAATTAATTGTCCTGAATTCATCTGTTTGATCATATCAAACATCCCTGAACAATTCAAAGACTCGCGATAATTTTAAAGATACAGTTTTCAAATTTCAGATAAAAATTCCCTGAACCAGTCAAAATATTTGATCCATGTTTCATCAAAACAGATTGAAAGATCTCGAGCCTTTCAAAACGTTCAATATAGGTTCTTTCAGAAAAACTTAACTAAGTCGTGGCAATTTATTAACTAAGTTATGAAGTAAAGAAAACTACCCAATGCAATTTATAATTCATTAAACTACATACATCCAATGTATTAGTTTAATAAATATGTAGTCCATTGACGATCATTGGTTAAGTGAGATTTTAATCACATTCCCTGAATACAATATTCCTTAAATAGATAAGGATATGTGGTATGATCTCGTATCAGACTATCATTTACCATGCGGGATAAACATCTAATGTTTAAGTGATAAAACTTCATAAACTATTATTCTAAATTATTTACATTATCGAAAATATTTCTTAATGTTCATCTCTACGTCAATGACACTACTAGTCGTATTAAATTATGTAACAACTGTTTACATAGAAAAAGTAAATATCCAATAGTCATAAGTTCTGATATCAAATATCAAAATAAGCATTAAATAATATTCTAAATAACTAGACGGGAGATTTAGTATCCAATACTTAAAATTATATGTTATGAGAATCAATATTCTTTACACAAAACTATGCGCATCTCTTTTCTTTAGCTTTCTAATTTACCGTCAACTACTCACAACAGCTGCAAATAATTGACAAGCAAACAGTGTCGGACACATGATCTGCATATGTCATCAAAGTCAAGAAACGTCATTGACTAATAAACAAATACCTAATGGGTTTTCTTAAAGCCAGTCAAGAATTTCGAGACATGAACTAATTCATGTCAATCCTTAATGCACAAAAAACTATTCTCTCAAAAATAATATCCTAAACTAGTATACTTTAGAACATATTCTAGAAATCTATAATCAGAAGTAAAGTCAGAAAAATATACATGCAGTGGATTAGAAGTTTAAATATATCTACACGACAAAATAAGGAAACCAATAGCAGATAATTTTCATAACATTACACATTGTCTTAGTTATAGATTTTTAACCTAGTAGTGTTTCCCACTATTTTACGTAATACCGCAATCCCCAACGGAAAATGGAAATTCAATAATTAAATCGAGTTCCATAGTGAGAAGTAAACCCCATGAATATATTTCCACTCATATCTTTGGCACGTTATTACCTACGTATATTCACAAGTAGACAATTCATTGTCAATCACACTCACTGTGACACCTGATTTTTGTCTTGACTATTTCTCGTTGTGATAACTTTGGCACGTTCACATGAGGTGTATCAAGGCTACACTTGTCAATGACAAACTCAAGCTATCAATGTAGTCGTGACAACTTTGACACGTTCAAGATTTCCAATTTCACTTGAATTTGTATTTTATCGTATAAGTTATATTGGCGCAAACGAACTACCATCAGCCATAACTGCACAGCTTTTGGCACGATACATGTATAGCATCCAAAAATCATTAACATCTGTATTGACAAGACGAACATAGAAATAAGTATTCCTAATACTAGTTAATATAATGCCTTATTAAACGGGGATATTCCTGAAGTGAGTTTTACTCTACATCAAATGCATAAAATTTAATCTAGATAAATTTCTCAATAATTTAATTCTACCCGGGAAATCGTAACTCAAGTTAACAATTAAGTATCTGTTATGTTTCCCGTTAACGCGGAACCAAAGAATCAAGAAACATCTAGATTACAAGCATCTACAAATATCAAAATTAGATTATATACCATATATAAAGAATGAAATATGTGATGGATGTAGGATCAGACCCGCTATGACACCATTTTGATAGAGTTAGGCATAACCGATGAACGGTTTGGACGAAATCATAATTTAGAAACTTTTAAAGTTACCGAATAAATTATTTGATATCATATATCTATAATTTATTCATATTTTACATAAACATATCATTCGATATAAAATAATAACATAATTAATTATGAAAATACCGTAAAATTTTTACGAAAATGATATTCCATAAAATGGCATAAAATATATTTTCGGCTGAACGGACCAACCGAAACCACACGGGAGTGAGTGCCTAGGTTAGCCTCGATAGTATTCGTTCAGTCAATGGGCTGCCCAAACAGTGATGAATTCACTGTTTGTACATCATTTACCTGGTTAGCCCGAATTTCACCCGGTAACGCCATTTTTCGCTTATTTCACTCTGAAATCATTTGTGGAAGTTATCATAACTCTTAATACACATTCAACACATCCAAATGACATTTTTTATCATGAAATTTTCAGAATTTTTAGGTCTAAAAATAATGAGTGAAATCATCATTTTATTACATTAAATTCAATTTTCTAAAGAATGATCAAATTAATCTTACACCAAATCAAAGTCACCACAAATGAATAACTCTAGAACAATTCTAGGCATAACAAGAGTGGTCATTACACTCTAGAATGGAAACTAAGTTGTCCAATAATAAATTGAACCTAAATTACATTAATCTAGTTTAAAGTTTACTTACACATGTATCAAGCCATTATGTTTATGAACCAAAAACAAAAGCCACAAAATCTAGAGTAATTTTAATTAAGAACAACAAAAATACTTTTTCAAGTTAAAGGAAATCAAAGATTACTTGTAATCTTCAACTTTTCTTCAAACTTTGTTCTTGATTTGTGAGCCTTCTTACTATTTTAATTTGGTAATTTTTGGAAGATAAAAATGGAGGCTAGGTTTAGGCCATCCCACCAATCAAAGAAGAAATAGAACAATTTCACTTTTTATACACAAAAGTGGCGTGAATGGGAGTTGTCTTTTGGTCAACTTATTCAATTTAATCATATTAAAAAAATATTTGATAAAAAGGTGGGACACATGGTAAATCATTTGTCATATATTATAACTAATATATTTTAAGAAATCAAAGCCACCTTACATGTGTAAGCTAAATAATAAAAGTCAAACATTACACTAAGAATGATAATTATTATTGACTTTACATGTGTCAACAAAAATTTTTGTCAATTAATGTGTATCTAATCTAACATCCATTACAAATACATATTATAACGATAAAAAAAACCCTGACATGTGTAAATTCATTTACGGATTAAACGATTCGAATTAACTAATTTAATCCGATAAAATATTATGAATAATCGGTATTATTCATAAAGCATTGCCTAAATTCTGAACGAGTACACTTCATATTGTGAGACTCCTTGAATTCAGATTTATCCGTCATGAAATCCAATTTCGTGTCCATAATCTACCAACTCGTAAATTATGATGACTACATATAATCTCGCTGAACTATACAAGTAAAGATCATCAAATACATATAATCACTTTATCACAAGCTATCCATATTATACCGAGGACATAAATGGGAATGTCAAATCCCTAAAGTATAATATAGTCCACTTACAAATTTCACAATCTCTAAATAACACTCGGAACTCACTTCTGTAATGTACCACAGCCATTGATTTACTAGATCACAAACACGTGCATGATGCATATGCCATGTTGATAAGTGCGGTTTATACCCACTTATTCTTGCACTCTTAGCTTATTATTTTGTTAGATTCTGTATCATTTAATATATTTTGTAGTTTATTTTATGTTTTATTGATATGAAGCATTGGAATAACGATCTTGGAGCAAATGTACGTGTTTTGGGATCTTACGGACGCATCGGAAGCACGCGAGAAAGCAGAATACGCAGAAATCACTATCCTGAAAATTTAGCCTGCCGTCACGATGCCCATACATAATGTCACATACAAATTTCCTGAGGATTTGGCATCGCGACGCTGCGGCAGACTCCCAGAATCTTCAAAAATTAGTATTCTATAAGTACAATGACTCCAAGACTTCCCTATAAATATAGAAGCACGTCCAAAATCCTATAGAGGAGAAAAAATACACAACAAAGAGCTCTAAACACATATTTTAGAGAGATCCAAGTAGGAAGATTGAAGAGCGATAAGAGGAGAAGAAGGCGGTGACGTCCAAAGATGAAGAGATTCGATTCAGGTTTTATTATCTAGTTTCTTTCTTCAATTCTAATGATTTCTAATATGTTCATGATATTATTTTCATTATTTTTATCTTCGGTCATGAGCTAACTCTATTGTTCTAAATGATGATGTAACCATTACTTGAACCTATGTGTAGATTGCCAATTTAATTATTATTAAGTTTTATTTTAGTTTATTTATATTTTATTGTGTTTAATGCTTCTAGTTTGTTGTCCACAAATTAAGATAATGCATGTTTATAATATATCACTCGGGAAAGAGGATTTTGAATAGGATCTAGAAAATATAACTTAGGAGATTTGTAGAGTTCGGGAGAATCTATAATCCTTTTGCAATCGTTAACAAAGATTCACATAGCGTAATGAGTTGTTGATTACTAGATTTTTATAGAGATATCGAAGTCAGTAGTTAATAATATTTTCACTCGGCACTTGGGAGAGGGAGTTAGAATAATTTAGGATTCTTGACTTATAAATAATAAAATTGAGTAATAATTTATTGGCATAACAAATACATATGGGATAGCTAGGTGAAATCAGACTCTAGAATCTATCTTATCTTGGTTTCTCATAATCAAACGTTTTAATATCTTATTCTTTTAGTTTTTAGTTTTTAGTTTTAAATTTAGATTCTTTTGAATTGCTTCCAAATAAAGTTAGGTTTCTAATTATAATACTTAGTGAGAGTTTGATTACAATCCTTGTGGGTTCGACACTATTTACTTATCTTTTATTAAAACTTGACACAGTATACTTATGGTACGATAATCTCGCAATAAGTTTTTGACACCGTTGCCGGGGATTGTTCTAATTCACATTAATACTATTACCAAGTAACATTGACTTTAATTTAGATTTTTATTTTTATTTTTATTTATTTTCTTCTGTGAAAGAAACATTGAAAAAGCAGTGGCGGTTGAAAATATAGATAACAACCCATGCCAGGTGGCAATCCGAGATCACTTCAAGCCGGTCATAGACGATAATTATTTTGGGATTACGCACACACCAATCAATGCCAATAACTTTGAGCTGAAACCTGCATTGATTAACATGGTGTAAAAGAACCAGTTTGGGGGGTTCAGCTGTAGAGGATCCCAATGTGCATTTAAGGATGTTCTTGGAGATGACGGAAATCATAAAGATGAATGGCGTGACTAAAGAGACCATCAGGCTACGCTTATTCCCATTCTTTTTAAAAGATAAAGCGAGAGGTTGGCTGCAATCAATACCGATGGAGAGCATCATGACATGGCAGGATAAGGCTACAATATTTCTTGCGAGGTTCTTTCCACTAGCTAAATCAGTCCAACTGAGAACAAAAATAAGCATATTTAAGCAGTTGGAGACTGAGAATCTGTACGATGCCTGTAAACGCTTTAAAGATCTACTCAAGAGAGACCCACAACATAATTTTGAAGACTGGGTTCAGATTCAGTTATTCTAGAGTGGGTTGAATGGTCTAAACATGACCATGGTCGATGTAGCTGTCGGAGGAACCCTGTTCAAGAAATCTTTTGAAGATGTCTATGCTTTGCTGGAGGAGATGGCCATTAACAATTTTCATTGGCCAAGTGAACGCATTATTGTGCCTAAGATAGCTGGTATATACGAAGTGGATTCTATTGTTGTACTTACAGCTTAAGTGTCATCCTTCATGACTCATTTAGCCGCATTGACCAATCAACAGGGCCAACCATCTATTGAAGCTGCTACTGTTGCTAATAGAATGATCTTACCTGATGGAGGATATTAGCAAGTCCAATAAGTGAACAATCGGTATTTCAAAAACTATAGAGGCAATTTTATGCCTAACTATTACCATCCGAACTTGTCATATGCCAATACAGAGAATGTCTTGCAACATCCGTCTGACTTCAACAATCAAATATCAGAGTAGAAACCTTTTTTAGAAGACCTCATGAGCACGTTTGTTGCTAAAACTTCAGACATGTTTGAGAAGAATGAGTCGATTCTGAATAATATTGGAACACATATAGGTAATATAGGGGCAACAATGAAGTCCTTAGAAGTAAAAATTGGGCTGATTACTTTTTCCATAGCTAATCAACATAAATGAGTGTTTACTAGTAATACTGAGGTCAATCCTAAGGAGCAGTGTTAGGCCATTGCCCTCAAGAGTGGGAAAGAGATTAGAGATAGTCCTAAGGACTTAGGCAGTAAAGATAAAAAAATGACATTCAAGAGGAAACAATGATAAAAGAAGAGAACAGTGCAATAGCTCCTCCTTATAAGCCACCTCTCATCCCGAAGACTCATTTGCCATACCCTCAGCGCTTTCAAAGGAAAAAGTTGGATGATCAGTTCGCCAAGTTCCTAGACATCTTCAAAAAGATCCATATCAACATCCCTTTTCCCAGACACATTGGAACAAATGCCCAATTATGTGAAGTTTATGAAGGGGATGATGTCCAAGAAGAGGAAGCTATGAGACTTTGAAACAGTAGCATTCACAGAGGAGTGTAGTGCCATTATACAGAATAAGCTCCATCCAAAATTGAATGATCCTGGCAGCTTTACCATACCGTGCACTATTGGAAATCGATACTTTAGTAAGGCGTTATGCGATTTGGGGGGAAGTATCAATCTCATGCCTTTATCCATCTAAAAACAGTTGGGCATAGGTGAGGCAAATCCAACCACTGTCACATTGCAGCTAGCAGATAGATCCATCATCTACCCACGAGGAATAGTAG
Source organism: Zanthoxylum bungeanum (assembly GCA_019454045.1). Lineage (NCBI taxonomy): Eukaryota > Viridiplantae > Streptophyta > Magnoliopsida > Sapindales > Rutaceae > Zanthoxylum > Zanthoxylum bungeanum. The sequence continues at coordinate 17,752 of SKCR01008218.1, read as the reverse complement.
AGGATGTGTTGGTTAAGGTGGATAAGTTCTACTTTCCCGCTGACTTCTTTGTCCTTGATATGAATGAGGATCATGATGTCTCAATCATCATTGGAAGACCTTTCTTGGCAACAGGCAAAGCAATCATTGATGTACAGAAATGTGAATTGACAATGAGAGTTCAAGATGAAGAAGTCACCTTCAGTGTTTTCCAAGCCATGTTGAGTCCTCAATGTGATGAAGAATGTCGCATGATAGACATTATAGAAAAAACCAGCTGCAATAGATGATGACCACTCGTTAGACGTGTCTCAATGCATTCAAGGCAACACACAGGGTGAACCTGCAGTTAAGCCAAACAAAGAAGATTCTCTGCAGCTAGAACTAAAACTGATCCTAAAGCGCCACAAAAGAGGAAATCAATAGTCAGTGCTCACTTGAAGATGATCCATGGAAAGCTAAAAAGATAGTCGAGCCAATTTTGCCACATGTGCAGTCCAAAATTTCAACCATCAGTGGACCCTAGAGGACCATCCAAGGATAAATTGCCCCAGCCAGCCAAGCAATCTTTTTTAAGTCATAATTACCGATGGATACCAAAGAAGAAGGCACATGAGACTACCTGATCCGCTACATTGAAGCTACTATAACCACTTGGGTGGTTACGTCTGGTTGAAGACGTTAAACTTAGCGATAGCGGATCGGCAACCCTTTCATTTTGTAATTTTTTATTTTTATTTTTCCTTACTCTAGTTTTATTTTATTGTGTGCTATCTGTTTTTTTATTAGTTTGCATGTGTATTTATGCATGTAATATCGCAACCACACAGCCGGCGCAACAAAAGTCTAACCTGTATGAGCTTGGTCAACTCCATATACGGTAGTGTTGTTCCTCACTCTTTTTTATTTATTTTTATCTTACATTGATGACAATGCAAGTTTTAAGTTTGGGGGTGTGTACATGTAGTGATAATACTTGTTATTACCTGTTATTTAAAAAATAATTATTATTTTGGTTTTACTCATAGATAGTAAAGTATATGTCCAAATGATGAGTTTTGTTTGCTTTATAATGAAATCTTAGAAACGATAAGTGTCCATTTTATTTTTATCTGATGCCTTGAGTAGATGATCTAGGTTAGACTCGTAAACACTTAACAATAGGTTTTTAGCAATAAGAGCCTATGTAGTTGGTAAAATGACTAGTTGAAGAAATTATTTGCCGATGAATGACTGTTTGCTTAGATATCTATATAAATATGCTAGGGTTATGATGTATGGTATGGTTAAAAACAAAAGAAGAAGAAAAATCGATTTAAAAAGAATGAAAGTAAGATAAAGAAAAAGAATAAAAGAAGAAGATAAACCACATATAATCGATAAGCGTAAAGCTACCCATGGGCGAGCGTTAGGACCACCATGAGGAGAAATATTACCTTAATGGGTACATGTGTTGAAAAAAAATAAAGAAATGAAAAACAAAAATAAGAAAAAACCGTATCATACTGAGCACAGAATAGGCAAATACATAGTACTTTTTGAGATATCTAGGTTGGTTTGACCGATCAGATCTCAATTTTTGAGACGAAATCATCGAGTTGGCTTACTTAGGAGTCGAGTTGTGACCGAACCTTTACACACACACACTGTGAGTCTGGCTTAGATGATTTATTCAAGAAAATGGATTTAAGTTGCGTTGAGTACTTTGACCGTTCTCTGATTTCATTGATATGCATTCTTTGAGGAAAAAATTATGTGTAACTATCGAGACTATTTTTCTTTTATTATTTTTTTTGCATGATTGTGTGTGGATGACGTTTGTGGGTGTCATCGCTGTAAGCCCTCACGAGACTATAACTCATCCACTAGGGCCGCCTAGGGGTTTAAAGGCTTGTTGCATACGCTAAATGCAATCGTGATCCCTACAAAAATGGCCTAGTTAATTTTGTTACTTTTGTTTGTTTAGTTTTTATTTAGTCTTTTGCTCGGGACTAGCAAAATCTTAAGTTTGTGGGTGTTTGATTAGTGCGGTTTATACCTACTTATTTCCGCATTAATAGCTTATTATTTTGTTAGATTCCGTATCATTTAATGTATTTTATAGTTTATTTTATGTTTTATTGATAGGAAGTATTGGAACATGGATCTTTGAGCAAATGTACGTGTTTTGGGACCTTACGGACGCATCGGAAGCACGCAGGAAAGCAGAATACGCAAAAATCACTATCCTGAAAATTTGGCCTAGCGTCGCGACGCCCATTGTAGCGTCGCGACGCCCAAACAGGATGTCACATACAAATTTCCCAAGAATTTGGTATCGCGACGCTACGGCAGACTCCCATAATCTTTAGCAATTCGTATTCTACAAGCACAATGACTCCAAAACTTCCCTATAAATATAGAAGCACGTCCAAAACCCTAGAGAGGAGAAAAAATACACATTAAAAAACTCTAAACCCATATTTTAAAGAGATCCAATGAAGAATATTGAAGAGCGACAAGAGGAGACGAAGCGGTGACGTCTGAAGACGAATGGATTCAATTTGAGTTTTATCATCTAGTTTATTTCTTCAACTCTAATGATTCTAATATGTTCATGACATTATTTTCATTGTTTTTATCTTTGGTTATGAACTAAATCTATTGTTCTAGATGATGATGTAACATATACTTGAACCTATGTGTTGATTGACAATTTAATTGTTATAAAGTTTTATTTCAGTTTATTTATATTCTCTTGTGTTTAATGCTTCTAGTTTGTTGGCCACAAATTAAGATGATGCATGTTTAGAATCTATCACTAGGGATACAACATTTTGAATAGGATCTAGAGAATATAACTTATGAGATTTGTAGAATTCGAGAGAATCTATAATTCCTTTGAAGTCGTTAACAAAGATTCACTGAGCCTAATGAGTGGTTGATTACTAGAATTTTATAGGGATATCGAAGTCAGTAGTTAATAATATTTTCACTTGGCACTCATGAGAGGGAGTTAGAATAATTTAGGATTCTTAACTTATAAACAATACAATTAGTAATAATTGATTGACATAACAAATACATAAGGAATAGCTAGGTGAAATCAGACTCTACAATCTCTCTTATCTTGGTTTCTCCTAATCAAACGTTTTAATATCTTATTCCTTTAGTTTTTAGTTTTAAATTCAGATTATTTTAAATTACTTCTAAATAAAGTTAGGTTTACTAATTATAATACTAAGTGAGAGTTTGATTACAATATTTGTGGGTTTGACACTTTTTACTTATCTTTTACTAAAACTTGGCACCGTATACTTGCGGTATGATAATCTCGCAACAAGTGTTTGGCCCTGTACATAGGACTAGCGAATTCTATTTTGATACACACCGAATATGATGATCATCAATCCACACCTAACAAACAAGGGGAGGTCTGATCTAAAAAGATCAGTGATGTGACTGTCACCAAAGTGTGTAGGATAACTCATATATACATCGTGGTATCTCAAGTTTAAGAACCAATATGGTACTCGACTCGAGAATATTCCTATTAACGTCGGTATACCATTTATTAGGAAATCTTTGGTGAGGCGTACAATGTTTATCGAATAAACACCTACATATCTATACGAGTCTCCGAAGATTCATGGTTCATTGGGATAAATTATCGGACTAAGTCTCGATATACGACATGTACTAGTCTCAGCGGATTTTACTAACCGGTCTGTGCCAGTAAATCTTTACCATGAACTTTATTTGAGAATATACAACTTATAATGATGCTTTCCAGTATCAATTATAACTTATGTTATAAATCATCGGGTCTTTATCTAATATATACATATTACTAAACCAGATTTAGTTTCAATCTAATCAAATTAGATCGAATATATGTAAAAAAAACAAGAGGTGCTACCACAAATATCTAATATTATGAAAAAAAAAATGAATTGTTCGTATTCATGAATCGGATATAAATACGATCTGTATTGGCGCTCCGAGTACCAATCCTAAGAGTATTATGTCAGGTGATTGCTGTTAATAGCGTTCAATAGAAATAGCAATACAATTCTAAGATAAAACCATAACATAACATAACATAATAGACTAAAATCACAAATAGACTTTTATGTATTATTATTATATAACCATACAAACAAACTAAATCCTTATTTGAAAAAAAAGATATGAAACAAAAGAATGAAAGAAAAATGAGCATACAAAATACAATCATCAACAAGGAAACTTATGAATGAACCATCTAAGTATTCTGATCGGAAGTTTCACGAGATCCATTGCAAAATTTGCAAGTCCAGCACAGCAAATGCAACATGGGCACAAGCAACTCAGCACACTCCTGCATGCCATCAAAAGAATCATCATCAACATAATTGCATTATTAAAAGAAACGTAAAGAAGAATAAAATTAAAAAATAACAACATACCCTATAATCCAGATGACAGCACCAACAAGAGATAAAATCAAAGCAATTAAAGCAAATGGAAGCCCTATCAAGAAACCCAATGGCCTGCATTCTCCCATTTTTTTTTTCTCTTTCTTTGATTTGAATGAGAGAAAATGTTTGTGTTTGTGTTTGTGTTGTGTTTAAATGGGTTTTGATATTTCTACGTGAGGAATCGTTTACTTTACAAGACGCGGTGTCTGAGTATGACCCGTCACGGAAGCATCCTTTTGAAACTACTGAATTTGGACGTGGTCTCATGAGGAATTTAAAAATATTTTGTTGTCACAAAGTCAATGTGTATTTTGGGTATTTGCGTAATAATTCAGAATCTTCTTGCCTGTTTCTTTAATTTCCTTCATTTTCGAGGAATGCGACTTGCCCTAGCGTGTTGAGTTGTTTGAAGAGTTCTTGTCGGTGAAGTGTTGCTTTGTTGGGAATTGGGCTTTGTTTAGGCTTATTAAGGGCACATTTTTCAGAAAATTAACAAAAGTTTTTAGGCATGCTTTCTTTAAGGCCTTAGTAAATGTAAATTGATCCAATGGGCTTAAAATGCAGGTATTTAGATATCCAAGTGTATGTTTTTATTCTTTGTTGATCTTTGAAATCCTTGTGTTTGTTGGGTGGTTATATCCATTGATGGAAAAAATCAAAAAATTTAGTATGCAATAATAATATAATATCACCCGTATAATAACTCAATAATATATTATCATGTGAATTAAATAGTAAAAAATAATTAAAAAATTTGTAGTTTTATTTAACACAACTCCTGCATATTATATAATTATTAATTGATAATACCACGCCACTCATATAATAGTGGTATTAAAAAATTCATTCCACTGAAGATTTCCTAATGCATTATTTCCAAACTTTCAACCGTTTAAAGTTTACGGGGGTTGAAAATAATACAATGAGAAATCTTCAACATAAATAATTTTACTATATAATGGTAATATCATATTGTTTCATATAATGATCCTTGAATAGAGATATCACCATCCAGTAAAGAAAAAGCTTCTAAATATACTTGTCTCACATATAAGGAGTGCGAATGATGCAAATACACAAAATTGTGTGATATATATTTAATATATATTAATTAAAATATATGCAGTGAATTTACATATATGATTACTTGTCATAATGGAATGAAAGTTTCGTTTGTACGTTGGAAAAAAAAAACTAGAAGCATAACTATGGCCAATAAATTAGAAGTATTAAACACAAGAAGCATTAAACACAAGAAAATATAAATAAATTGAATTAAAATTTCATAACAATTAATTTGGCAAACAACACATAGGCTACATCATACTCTAGAATAAAATAGTTAGTTCATGACTAAATATAAAAACAATGAAAGTATGGTCAAGAACATGTTAGACATCATTAGAGTTTAAAGAAAGAAACTAGAAGATTAAACCTGAATGTTTAAATTCTGTTGATTGCATGTTAAGTTGATTGCATGTTTAAATTCTGTTTGCCGATGGTACAGGAACAGCTTCGCTCTGGATAGACCCATCGGAATCCCATTGGTAGTATGACTATGTGTCTATAGGAATCCGAATAAGGGTAGGTGTATTTGGTCTTAACCTGAGACTTGCATCGCTAATACTTGCGACAATCAGTATGCTTTGGTTTTGATCGTCATGGCTTTAACAGGTTATGTGTACGCCTCTTCTGGATATACTGAGAATCGTGGTGTATTGGGTGTGATGTCAAAATGGAAGTATCACTTCAGTCATATGGAGATGATGATCACGCAGGATACGGAACTAGTACTCTTAAGAACTGCAGTCATCGGGATAATATGACTAGGTCATGATTATCCGATTATAGAGACTAGTTGCATGTGATCCGATATATGTTTCGTACGGGGAAGACACAATTCCAGCCCCAGGCCTAGCATGTGACAGATATTGGATCGTAATACGCAATACTTAGTATACTACGTTTGATAAAGATTATGTATTCCTTAAAAGGATATTTCTGGAGAATTGGGTAGGCACGGTGCTTTGCTAGAAGCAAACCATGTCTTGTAAATCGGTAAGAACGTGGTACGGGGTACGCATGTGTTCGGATAGTCCGACGATCGGATTTACTGCCAACATATCCCGGAATCTCATGGGTCGCTTCCCAAAGATTCACCGATGACATTTGACTCGAATAGAATTAATCTGGGATTAATTATGAGAGAGAGAAAATTAATCTAGGATTAATTGTGGAAAGAATTTATTTGGGATAAAATTCGAATAGTAGAGAGAGAACGATTAATTTGGAATTAATCGATTAAATAATATATTCGATATATTAATTGAAATTAGATTTCAATGCGGAATTAAAATTTGATTTTAATTCGGGCAAACGAATTAATTTAGAATTAATTCGTAAGCGACTTTTATAATAATTTTGCAAGGCGTAATTATTTAATTAAATTATATTTAATTATATCGCAACAGCAAATTCGTTAATTCGGAATTAAATGAACCCGGGCCCGATGAAAGTTGCGTGTTGGATTGTTCGACTTAAATTCGGAATTTACAAGTGGTGGGACCCACTTGACTTACATCAACTAGTTTGACTAGTGATGGAAGTGGTTAAGGTTGAGTGAAAGAATTGGATTGCTTATTATACACTCAATCAAAGTCCAACACACTTTGTATTTTTTTAATCATTTGGAATGACATATGCCAACTAGGTTTTTGGAAAATTGTTATTGATTTTTTAGAAATCAAATACACCAAAAATATCTTTCTCTCCATTTTTTCTTCACAATTGCCGAGAGCTTCTCCTCCCCCCTTTGAGTTTTTGTTGCAAAAATTCTTGAGAGCTAACACTTCTAAGAGCAAATCATGGTGATAGGGAAACCAATCATTGAGTTTGGAACACAAAGAAAAGCTTGGAGCTTCAACAAAGGATAAAAAAGTTTTGAACTGCATACATCCATCAAATCCGATCAATGTAAGTCTTCCGCAACTTCTTTGAATATTCACACACCGAATCATGATTAGAGATCATTGGCATGTTCTAGGAACACTAACTATGAGACTGTTCCTTGGACAAATGAATTCATTGCCTGAAAGGTAAATTATATTTCTTGGAATTCTACATACCAAATTGCACAAGAATTTTGTCGATATAGGATGCTTGAGACATTACTAAGAGTCGTTTCTTGTGATCCCGAATGATCTGGATCCCAAGTACATAATTTACCTCTCCCAAATCTTTCATTTGGAATTGGTTAGCTAGCCAGATTTTCACGTCCGATAATATCTTTACATCATTCCAATGAGTAAAATATCACCAAAGTATAACACAAGGAAAACCACATTATCATCAATGATGCGCTTGTAGACACAAGGCTCATCGATGTTCTGCTCAAAGTTATAAGACTTGATCGTAGTATCAAACCTTATGTTCTAAGATCTAGATGTTTGCTTAAGTCCATAAATGGACCTTTGCAACTTGCAAACTTTTTGCTTTTGATCTTGGGTAAGGAACCTCTCTGGTTGTACCATATAGATACTCTCATCAAGATTGTCATTCAAGAATGCAGTCTTGATGTCCATTTTCCAAATCTCATAGTCATAATATGTGGCAATGGAAAGAAGAACCCTGATGGATTTTAGCATGGCTACTGGCGAGAAAGTTTATTCATAGCCAACTCCCTTCTTTTGGGTATAACCATTTGCCACTAGCCTAGCCTTCAAAGTCTGTACTTTCTCATCTAGTCATATTTTTCTCTTGTAGATCCACTTGCAACCTATTGGTTTTACTCCATCTGGTTGGTCTACAAGTTCCTAGATTAAGTTAGAGTACATAGACTCCATCTCGAGGGGTTCATGGCTTTGAGCCATTCCTCTTTATCAGTATCTTCCATTACACTAAGATAGGTCAATGGATCATCTATGCCATCACAAGATGCAACAACTTGCACATCACCATTTCCTAGATAGCGTTCAGGTTGTCTCACAACCCTCCCACTTCGTCTAGGTAGTATGGTATCCTGATAAACTTGCATCTGACTTTCAGATGTAGAATGTGTTATATTTTTGTCAACATTTGACAATGGTGAACTGGTCGTACCAACAAATAACTCCTCAAGTAACACTTTACTTCGAGGTTTGAACTCTCTCATATAGTCCCCCTCAAAAAGTGTAGCATTTATCGACATAAATACTTTATTATCTTCTGGACTATAAAAGAATTCACCCCTAGTTTTCTTATGATAGTCTACAACTAGGTACACATGTGAATGTGATTCCAACTTAGTAGTCTTGTTCTTTAGCACATGTGCTGGACACCCCCATATGCGGAAATATCGCAAACTAGTTTTACGACCATTCCATAACTCTAATAGAGTCTTAGGAATAGACTTAGAAGGAACTACATCCAGGATATACATTGTTGTTTGCGAAGCAAATCCCCAGAAAGAACTAGGTAGAGTGCTATAACTAAACATTGATCTCATCATATCTGGTAGGGTCCGATTTCTCATTTCTGCAACACCATTTTGTTGTGGTGTTCTAGGTGCTGTGAGCTGTGAAATAATTCCATGCTCAACTAAGAATTCCTCGAAATCTCTATCAATGTATTCTCATCCACGATCTGATCATAGAATTTTGATGCTTTTACCTAACTGGTTCTCAACCTCAACACGATACTCTTTGAACTTTTCAAATGTATTTGACTTATGCTGCATTAGGTAAACATACCCATATCTGGAATAATCGTCAATGAAAGTGACGAAGTATTCATAACCACCTCAGGCTTTTACATTCATCGATCCGAAAATATCTGAATGTATTAGCTCAAGTGTTTCTTTGGCTCTTATCACATTTTCCGGTAAAAGGTCTCTTAGTCATTTTGCCTTCTAGACATGATTCGCAGACAGGTAAAGTAACGAGTCTTAACTGATTTAAAACTTCGTTCTTAATTAGTCTATCTATCTGGTCAAGGCTAATATGACCAAGTCTAAGGTATCATAAATAGGTATCATCAGGAGAAATCTTTTGCCGTTTAGTTTTAGATTTTTCAATCTTAAACATTTCAGTATTCAATAGAGATACATATATATTATTCTCGGAGTTTCCCGTGCATATATTTAATCCATTTCTACTAATAATAACTGACTTATTATTAAATGAAATAGAATAAACCATATTCCATAAGTTTTGTTACAGAAATCAAATTCCTGTGAAAACCAAGAATATATAACACACCATTCGAACATAAATAACTCTTATTAAAATTCAAATTTGAAACTCTCACTGCTTTTGCTGAAACAGCATCCCATGTCCCAACTCTCATGGTAAAGCTACCTTCGGCAAGGTCCTTCCATGAGTCAAGTAGCTGCAAAGAACAACAAACATGGTTAGTGGCACCAGAATCAACAACCCATATGTATTTATCATCCTCCACCAAAAGAGACTCAATGACAAATAAATCGTATTTACCTGTATTCTTCTTCTCTTTAAACTCAGCAAGGTATTTCAGACAATTCTTCTTCCAATGCCCTTATTGTTCACAATGGAAATATTTTCCTTTAGCACTGGTTCCTTTAGAGCTTTTGTTGTTTTTCTTTTACATTGGTTTTGCCTTAGCCTTCCAGTTGCCTTTCTTCTTCTTCTTTGCAGATTTAGAATATTCAGAAACATTTTCCTCGACATTAGACCTATAAGGACCCATCATGATGGACTCTTAATTGGTGAGCTCATTTAGTAGTTCATTCAACATAAAAGTCAACTTATTCATAGAACAGTTACTTTTAAACTGCAGAAAACTCTTCAGAATGGTTTCCATGATCATTGTCACTTGGCTTTGCACATTGATACGTGCACAATGGGTTCTAGCCATATTAAGATGAGACATCATCCTTAACACATGGTCTCGGACTGATATGTCTTCTTTCATTCTAGCGGTCAATACAGAGACTATTACCTCATGTTGTTGCCGGTCTGAAGGTTGCCCAAACATGTTCTGTAATGACTGCATAATCATTGATGTTGTCGCCATAGGCTCATGTTGTGCAGCAAGAACCTCATACATGGATGCTATCATATAACTATGGCTTTCTCATCAGCTTTAATCCAATTATTATAGGCATTACGTGCAGCTCTGCAAGCATTTGGTGCTGGCTCAAGATGACATTCCTCCATTAGGAAAAATTTAAGGTCTTCGCAGATCAAAATAGCATTCATGTGACTTTTCCATTTAACATAGTTTTCCCCGGTTAATTTTCTTGTTGTTTGAGAATTGAGATAATTGCAGATGCCATGGCTGAAAAAATAATAAACGTGCATTCAACATTCACTCGTCGCATATTAAAATTGTCAAACATTTAGGTATAAAATTAAACATGATCCATGATCAATGTATAATGAATTAGAAACCTAAAAGAATTACTATGCCACGGTTATCTATCATCCCACAAATAAGTGCCGCTGTAGGCTAGGTCAAGTATTCGCATGATAGACTGAGACATTCTCAATTGATTAATATATCTGAAATAACTATTATTCCTATATTAATCAACTACCGTTCTTTTGATCAATGGAGCTTTGATTAACAACTTAATCATTCTTTTGTTAGTGTGACTCATTATTTCGGAACCCTTGGACTTAACTAGTGAAGTGCCACCGTAGGGTAGGTCAAATCACCTGATACATCTAGAGTCTAATGGAGATCGCAGTATATATTGTGGTATACCCCTCTCCCACTCACTATTTTAAAGTGTAAGGTTTCTATCTCACTAGTATCTTATGAATCTTAGATTATCATCGGCTAAAGTCATAACCTTATTAATACTAGTTGATGATATAGTGATCTAACCAATTTTAACTCTTAAAATTTTATTCACTAATCCTGATTAGTCTCTACTAACCAATTAACTTAATTAAACTAATTTAATCAAATTGCTTTAGTGATCTAATCAATTTAACTATTAAATTATTAGTCTAATAATAGGTTTTAAAATTTAGAATTCAACGAACGGACCAAATCTCATTAAACCATTTAATTGATAAAAAAACATTAATTATTCAAAAGGTACGTGGTATTGTATCCCGAGTGCAGACCATATTATTGTCCATTCGGAATCGGCTGCGGAATTTACGTCCGGGTTTCCATTCGATATACCAAAGAAAATAATGTACTAATAAGGTCCAGTTGTTTCTAAAACTTGAATTCGCAATTTTAAACCTTAATCTTATTAATCTGTTTGCATGCATATCATATTTTTATTTAACTTTTAAATTACATAAAGTCATATTTTATGACTAGAATATCATGTATGTCTACATGTTATGGCATGTGAAAATGAAAGAGTAGGCACCCTAGGCTATATGACATGTTAATAAATAATTTAAAACATACATATATACCCAGGTACGGGCGTCGCGACTCCCATAAGTGGGCGTCGCGACGCCCACAATTCTAGAAACTGGAATTGCATCAGGTCTGCGTCGTGTCGCGACATGAGGGGACTTGTGTCGCGACGCGCGCGAGGCAGAGGCAAACACTAGACTCTAAAATGTGCAACTTCGTGACGCAAAAAGGTGCGCGTCGTGACGTGCCCTGGTTTCCAGGGGCTAAAATTTCATAAATCATGCACATAACAAATTGCTTTAACCGAACTCTTATTTTTTCTATACTAATCGAATTAGTACAATAAATCTAAGGCATCCCTTGGTCTTCAAATCATATTCCATGGAGTGTTGTTGAGTTCTTCACGGAATTTCTTCATCAAAAGTCCTTTGTGGTTGTCTCATCCAAGTTAAAATTAGGTTTACATAATGTACTTATTGTCAGGGCAGTTGTGGAATCCCTAGGGTCGGATCGGTGCCCTGGGCAGCGAAAATGGGTCTAACCCATAGAAATCAAGTATGAGTGTAATTTTAAATTATTTAATGAAATATTATATTTCATTACGAGTGTATAGGAAAAAATCGGACTGAATCGAAGTCCGGAAGCTCCAGAACGAAGTAAAACAAAATTATCGCGCGTGCACTGTGAGCGTAGTGCACGCTACAGTGCGCGCATGCACTATAGCGAGCAAACATCAACCATGTCATTTTTTTATTTCAATTGTTTCTTTTGTTTATATTTCCTTCTGCTCACATTCCAGTGAGCTGAAGGAATTAGGGTCTTTGACACTAATTCTTTCCGGTCTTCCCTAAACACTTCAAAAATACCCAAAATTAATTTTTAATTTCAAAAATAACATCAACACATATTATAAAATAAAAATCAAGTTTTTTCAAAATATCGAATATTTTTACAAAAACATAAATTATTCTAAATACGCATTTGCGTAAATTTTGAATCCAATACACAAACTAAATTAGAATCCCAATAAGAAATGTCTCGTGAACAATTCTAGGTCTCCCAAAGGTGGTCAAGTGATTCTAGAATGGTAGTCATAGCTCTAAGCTTTAATCTAGAGTTCCAAACTCTAATTAATTGTTACATGTCCAACATGAACATCTTTGACCTAATTATAAGCATGTTGTGTTTATACTTCTAAAGTATTCTAACACAAATGATTAGCTTTATTTCAACATTAAGCTATGTGATCATGCATCTAATACACAAATGAACATAGCTTAGGAAAAGATAAAACATTACCTAGTAAGCTTGATGCAAGATCCAATCTACTTCTCATTTGTTAAAATTATTGGAGAACCTCCAAAGTGTGCACGCTTGACTTCAAGATCCAACCTTGATTTCCAATGCTAGCAAGCTTCACTTCAAGATCTAATCTTGATTTCTCCTAAATGAATTGTTTTAGAGACCTCACATGCTTCTCTAAACACTTCTCTAACTTAGGCTAATCTCTCTAAGAATTTGCTTGTATTTGTACATGTAATTAAAACCTTCCTAAAGCTTGCTATTTATAGCAAAACTTAGGCAATTTTTAATTAATAAAAGTTGTAATCAACTTTTAAGTGGGCTTAATCCAATTTTTGTCAAAATATGTATAATTAGGTGTGACTAATCTCCATTGTCTCCCACTTTAATTTAATCCAATTAAATCAAGACAATGATTAGGAAATGAATTAGTTAAATGTTTGTCACATTGATTTAATCCAATTAAATCAAGCCAAAACCACATATTATTACATACTTACAATTACCATAATATCTTCAAATGATAGAGATAATTATGATTTTACAATTAAGCCCTTGTGTAATTATTGAATTAATCAAATTAATCCAATTAGGTCAAAGTAAATAATCAATATTATCCAATAACACTTGATTATCTTAGTTGATAATTATAATATCGAATATTATCTTTTATCAAAAATAATAGGCTACCCAAGTGCTCAACGAGTACACTTTATATTGGGACTCTCTAAGTTCAGAAAAGTTTTTCATATAAGCCTAGCTAATATGTACGCAATTCGGCCACCTCTGAATTCATGAAGAACACGAACGACCTTTTTGAACTGTACAAATCGAGGTCATCACATATGTTTAACAATTCCTCTGACGTAGGCTATCCGAGTTGTGCTTAGGAAACATAGAATAAACCGTCAAGTTTCCAAGGTACACATCTCATGTGGACGTGTCCATGATTCTTTACAACTGATGCGATCCACCCTAGGTGATCGGCTTTGGCCAAAGTATTTAAGAATCGTGACTTTACTCACATGGATACCTAAACCCCTTATGGTACACATACGGGCTGACGGATCCTATCTTGCTTCATACTTGATTACTGAGTGCATCGGTCCACACCCAACGAACATCTAGAGGCCAGACCATGAAAGGTTTTTGACATATATGGCATCAAAGTGTGGATGATCTCACACAAAATCAATGATATCCTATAGTCAAAGGATTACATATGCTACTCGACTCGAGGAGATTCCTATTGACGGTGGTATGTACTTCCAACTATTAGGAATCACCTATGAGTCATTTAGTATTCGCTTCAACGAATACCCACATGTCTATATGAGTTTCCAAAAATCATGGTACATCGAGTTAAACCATTGGAACTCCAATTCCAATATACGACATGTTCTAGTCTTCTAGGTTATAGGAATTTTACTGTATTACAAAACCAACGACTAGGAATATTTACTTTAAGAATAGTTTACACCTAGTATCAAAACTATTCCAAGGTCGATGTCATTCTTAGCATATCTATACATCAATCTAATACGCATAATGACAATACCATTAGTAACGTATGAAATAAAAAATGTAGTAATTTTATTAATAAATAATAAAATGTACAAATCAGATTGACACTCCAAGCACTAACTCCATCAAACTCTCACTTGCTTAATGCCAATCTGGATGGTATCGTAGTCCCATCTCCTCCACATGTTTATCGAATACCTTTGGAGGTAAGGCCGTAGTAAGTGAGTCTGCTATGTTGTCTTGTTCTTGAACCTTTAAGACCACTATGTCTTTTCATTCAATTATCTCTCTAATTACGCGGTATTTCCCTTCCGTGTTTTTAGACTTAGAGTGCGCCATCGACTCCTTAGCCTGCGCGATGGCTGCGTTATTATCACAGTATAATGTGATCGAATCCGCTATACTAGGCACAATGCCAAGTTCTGTGAAAAAAATTCTAATCTAAACAGCTTCTTTAGCAGCTTCTGAAGCCGCTATAAATTCCTCCTCAGTGGTGGAATCAGCTGTTGAGCCTTACTTTGAACATCACCAACTAATTGCACCACCGTTAAGGGTAAATATGTATCATGATGTAGATTTTCTATCATCTGGATCTCCCTGGAAGTCGAAGTCTGTATAACCCTTAACTTGTAGCTCATCTTCTCCATATAACATAAACTTATCATTGGTGCCTTTAAGATATTTTAGGATATGTTTCACGGCTGTCCAATGATCATTACCTGGATCAGATTGATATCGGCTGGTCACACTGACGCCGAAACTGATGTCAGGTCTAGTACATAACATAACATACATTATGCTTCCAATACAATAAGCATATGGCAAGTTAGACATCCTAACTCTCTCTTCCTCAGTTTGAGGTGTCATTTTCTTCGAAAGATGTATGCCGTATCGGAAATGTACATTTGCTGCCTTACAGTTGGTAAAACTGTACCTTTCTAACATCTTATCTATGTACGTCGATTGTGACAACCCTATAAGCTTCATAACTCTATCTCGGTAGAGCCTTATACTTAGTATATAAGAAGCTTCACCCACATCTTTCATGGAGAAGTTCTTGCAAAGGTAGGCTTTCATATTTTGCATCATCCCTATATTATTTCCTATGATAAGGATATCATATACATACAAGACTAGGAAAATTATCATGCTCCCACTAACTTTCTTATAAACACATGGTTCTTCATCGTTCTTGATGAATCCAGATAATCTAATTATCTCATCAAAACGATGATTCCAGCTTCGGGATGCCTGTTTAAGTCCATAAATAGACTTTTGGAGCTTACAAACTAAGTTTCAAGTCTCACTGGATACGAAACCATCTGGTTGTTCCATATAAATATCATCCTCAAAGAATCCATTTAAGAAAACGGTTTTCACATCCATCTGTCATATCTCATAGTCGTGATATGCAGCAATGGCTAAAAGAATCCTAATGGATTTTAGCATGGCTACTGGTGAAAAAATTTCCTCATAATCAATCCAAGGATGTTCAGTGTAACCTTTCGCTATCAGTCGGGCCTTAAAGGTTTCCACCTTTCCATCAGGCCCTTGCTTCCTTTTGTAAACCCATTTACAGCCAATAGGTTTAACTCCTTCAAGAAGTTCAACTAAGTCCCAGAATTGATTGGCATGCATTGAATCCATTTCAGATTTCATGGCTTCCTGCCATTTTCCCGAATCGATATCCAATATTATTTCCTTATATGTAGTCGGATCTGTTTCCTCCAAGAGGAAAACATCAAGGCTCACATCAGATGTCAAAAATAATCTTTCAGGAGGCTTTGATATTCTATTCGACTTACATAGAACTTGTTTTGTAGATCCTTCATCTAATTGGATCCATGGCTCCATCTCAGGTTTCTTAATATTGGGATCAAACCATCAAGTTTAATCTCTCTACAATTCTCATTTTCTCTCAAAAATTGCTTTTCAAGAAAAGTTGCAAAGTGAACAACAAATACATTTCGTTGCTCAGAATCGTAGAATTGATATCCCATGGAATTATCAGGATATCCAACGAACCTATATTTATACCCTATGGGTGCTAGTTTATCCCGCTGCGTAATTCTAACGTATGCAGGACAACCCTAAATCTTTAAATGTCTAAGACTTGAATTTCTACCGAACCATATCTGATAGGGGTCATAGAAACAGCTTTCGATGGAACCCTATTAAGTATGTAGGCAGCATTTTGTAAAGCGTAACCCCAAAGGTAATAAGGAAGATCTGTATAGTTCATCATGGATCGCACCATATCCAATAAAGTATGATTTTTCGCTCAGACACTCCATTGTGTTGAGGTGTTCCTGGTGGGCTATATTGGGCGAGAATTTCATTCTCCCTTAAATAAATTCTGAATTTTTCACTCATGTATTCACCGTCTCGATCTGATCTAAGGCATTTGCTGAATTTACTGGTTTGTTTTTCTACTTCATTTCGGAATATTTTGAACTTGTCAAATGTTTCCGACTTATGTTTCATCAGATAGACATATCCATATCTGGACTTGTCATCTCTGAAAGTCACAAAGTATGTGGAACCATCATGAGCGGTATGATTTAATGGACCACACACATCGCTGTGTATTAGCTCCAGTAAATCTCCAACACAGTGTCCAACACCTTGAAATGGGGCTTTTGTCATCTTTCATTGGATACATAACTCACAAATCAGATAAGGATCTAAGGTAAGATTTTCAATCAAACCATCTTTTACCAATTTGGATAGACGTCTAACACTTATGTGGCCTAATCTCATATGTCATAATTTAGTATTATTTAGTTCAGACTTCCTACTTGTATTTTTCTCTATATTAAAGACATCTCTACATGTTTCCAAAACATAGTGACCATTTGATAAAGAACATTCACATTTCAATAAATTATCTTTATCATATAAACATAAAGTTTCATCCTCAATGATTCTTTTATATCCCTCCTTATCTAATATTGACAGTGATATTATTTGTCTGATAATTGAGGGAACATAATAACAGTCATGCAAATCTAATTTACATCCATTTGGGAGATCTATAACAACTTTTCATATGGCCTTGACATCCAATGTCTCGTCATTGCCAACTCTAAGCTGGATCTCTCTTTTATTCAGCCTTCTTTCAACCCTAATTTCCTGCAGGGAATTGCAAATATAAGTAGGACTGCCAGTGT
>SKCR01008217.1:0-31746 GCA_019454045.1 Zanthoxylum bungeanum | reverse complement strand
AGTTGAAGAGATGATGTATCGGTGAATGACCGTTTGCTTGAATGTCCACACTTGTTTGTTGATGCTATGATATATGATATGGTTGAAATAAAAAATAAAAAAGAAAAAAAGTCTCTAAAAAAAAAAAAAAGATAGACCACCTATAACCGATAAGCATGAAGCTACCCATGGGCGAGTATTAGGACCACCATGAGGAGAAATGCTACCTTAAAGGGTAGGTGTGTCAAAAAAAAAAAGGAAAGAAAAGAAAAAGGAAAAAGAAAAAAAAAGGAAATGAGACAAAAGAAAAAAGATGAAAACCATATCATGTTGAGTATGCTGAAGTAATCACAGAATGTGATCAAGACATCCAGGTTGGTTAGACCCATTGGTTCGACTCTCTGAAACAAAATCACCAAGTTGGCTTACTTAAGGACTAAGCTGCGAAAGAGCCTTGGCACACACACACATAGAGTCTAGCTCAGATCACCCATTCAGATGATTGGACTTGAGTATGTCGAGTACTTCGAAGGTTCTTCGGTTTCGACACGAAAGCATTCGTTGAGGACAAAAATATGTCTATTTATCAAAGATTATCTCGTGAGAGGTGGTGTAATGTGTGAGGTAGAATATCATATCACTCGAGGGCGAGGCCCATATCAGTTTGGGCGAGGCCCACATCACTATCAGTATTTGCCAGGGTCGAGGCCCACATCAGCATCAGTTTGGGGGCGAGGCCCATAGCAGTCTGAGGACGAGGCCCATATCAATTTGAGGGCGAGGCCCAGTTCAGTATCAGTTCGAGGGCGATGCCCATATCAGTTGAGGGCGAGGCCCATATCAGTTTGGGGTCGAGGCCTACATCATATTAGCATCAGCATCAGTTTCGGGGATGAGTCCCAAGGTCGAGGCCCACATCAGTTCATGATCAGTATCAGCCGGGTACGGCATTATGGGGGCGGGGCCCACATCATTTCAGGATCAGTATCAGCCAGGTATGGCATTATGAGGGGGGGCCCACACCTGTTCAGGATCAGTTTCTGCCGGGTATGGCATTCTGGGGGCGAAGCCCACATCGGTTCAGTACCAGTATTTACCGGGTATGGCATTTAGAGGGCGGGGCCCACACCAGTTCAGGATCAGTTTCTGTCGGGTATGGCATTCTGGGGGTGGAGCCCACATCGGTTCAGCATCAGTATTTGCCGGGTATGGCGTTCAGAGGGTGGGGCCCACATCAGTTCCGGATCAGTCTTTGCCGGGTACGGCACTTTGGGGGCGGGGCCCACATCAGCTCAGATCAGTTTCTGCAGGGAATGGCATTCAGGGGGGCGAGGCCCACATTATTTCAGTATCAGTTCAGCCAGGTACGGCACTCCGGTTATGGAGGTATCGGATTATTCTGCCAGGTACGGCACTCCAGGTATGGAGACATCATGATCAGTTTAGTCAGGTACGGCACTCCGGGTATGGAGACATCAGGTTGTTCAGCCGGGTACGACACTCCGGGTATGATCAGTTCAGCCAGGTACGGCACTCCGGGAATGGAGATATCAGGTCAGTTCAGCCAGGTACGGCACAATCAGATCGACTTTGTGGCACTCTAGGTATGGAGGCGTCACTGCGACACCCTAGGTACGGGGTTAGCATTCAGACATCTGTGGCACTCTAGGTACGGATGCGTCACTGCGACACCCTAGGTACGGGGTTAGCACTCAGACATATGTGGCTCTCTAGGTACGGAGACGTCACTGCGACACCCTAGGTACGGGGTTATCATTCAGACATCTGTGGCACTCTAGGTACGAAGGCGTCATTGCGACACCCTAGGTACGGGGTTAGCACTCAGACATCTGTGGCTCTCTAGGTACGGAGACGTCACTGCGACACCCTAGGTACGGGGTTAGCACTCAGACATTTGTGGCACTCTAGGTACGGAGGCGTCACTGTGACACCCTAGGTACGGGGTTAGCATTAAGACATTTGTGGCTCTCTAGGTACGGAGACGTCACTGCGACAACCTAGGTACGGGGTTAGCATCATCACTGCGGCACTCTAGGTACGGAGACACAACCGCGACGCCCTAGGTACGGGGCTTAGCACCATCAACTCAACACAGCTCGGGAATGAGCACGCTCGGGAATGAGCACGCCGGGAATGAGCACGCCGGGAATGGCACTCCGGGAATGGAGATCGGTTCGGGAATGGACCACAACGATGACAGTTCGGGAATGGACTTCATCACATCATATCACAACAACACTCCGAGAATGGAGATCGGTTCGGGAATGGACCACAACGGTGAGAGTTCGGGAATGGACTCCACCACACCACAACACATCAACGGTTCGGGAATGGACCAGGGGTCGAAGCACCTCAACATCAGCGCAAATCAACACAGGTGAGTCAGGTGGCAGCTGGCGAGCCAGGTAAGTAAAAATGCTTTGCACGAACTTTGATAGGATTGTCACTGGCACACACTGAACAAATCCCATCAAAGTGGGGGCGACTGTAGGCATTGCATTCTTGCATACCAGCCCGATGATGGGCCTCGTACGGAGGCTGTCTCCTTTGTGTCGCAGGAGTCGCGGGAAGCGGACGCCGGAATGGCAAAGTCAAGAATTGACTTTTTGATGGATTTTATTCGCTTGTCTTGCTTCGGGTTCGTCGTCGCCTTTTCCTTTTCAGAATTATCCTTCGCTCGCAAATCTTATCCTCGCTCTTTCTCACATATATTCTCTCTCTCTAACTTTCCATGCTTGTGACCCTTCAACTTCCATGCAAAATTAAAATTCACCAACCAATTAAATTAATTTGAATTAAATTAAATCATTAAAAATACCAACCAATAAATGATAATTTTAACATAAATAACTAAGAATTAAAACACAAAATAAAACACACACCATTCCACAAATTAAATAATTAACCAAACCCCACACAAATAAAATAATCAAACCAAACACTAAACAACAAAAACCAATTTCCCTCCTTTTTCTCCCTAATCCCACGTGAACATACCACCATTTCCCTTACACCAAGCACTCTCCAAACAAGCCAAACACAAACCAACAAAAATACAAAGCACCAAACCAAGCAAAGCCCATAACTCCCACGTGAACTAACATTTCCCACTACCATTCATGCATCTCACCTAGCAAACAAAACACAAAACAACAAAAGCCTGCACCCTCCATACAACACCCCATACACTGCACACAATCACAGCTCACTGCATCAGATCCTTCACGTGGAATCAGCCCTTCATTTTCATCTTCAACCTCACGTCGCAGGAGACCAACCTTCAGACCCTTCACAGCCACGCTCACAACCTTCACAGCCATGTCAAACCCTAGCCCTTCAACCAACTGAAACCCTAAACACGTCAGTAGCCTCCTCCAAGCACGCCCAACAACTCTTGAAATAAGCCCTCCATCCACACAGCCCCTTCTGCTCGGCAAGATCATCATTCATCTCCCTGACAACTAACAACTGACCTCAACACAGCCCCTGGATGATCACACGCACATGAACCCTGGAGCCTTGGACACTAATCATTCATCATGCACCATGAAAAAAGCACACAGCTCATCATTAACAGCCTGACCGAGCAACCCCTCTCACCGCAAAAGCACACACAGCTTGGCACCCTTAACTGATCAGCCCCTAGACACTCAGCTCTCTCCCTCTCAGCCTTCATCGATCATCATCTTTCACGTCCAAAAAAACGAGCATCAGACCTAAAGCCAACAAACCCTTCATTCACGCCACTACCCTTCATCCATCACCCTCTCACAAAATCTCCTCACTGCACCAAGCCCTTCACTGACCGAGAAACCCTTCACAGCAGCCAACAAACTAATCAAAACACACTGCCCCAGCTCTCACAAGGACACAGCTACACACACGTCCAAAAGAAACACCAACGAAACAACACAAACCCTAGGCAACTCCAGCAGCTCACCCCGTGAAACCTTGACGCCACTGATCAGGACCATCCACGCACACATCTCAACAGCCCCACTGCACCAAGCCCTTCACTGACCGAGAAACCCTTCACGTCGATCATCAACAAAAACCTCATCCTCTCGGCCATAACTCTCAACCTGGAACAGCCCCTGAATTGGCAATTCACGCAACTCCTTCACTGCCCAAAACTCCAGAAGCACACTGCCAGCAACCCATGAAACCGTGACTGCATCACACATCCCTGCACGCACCATAAAACTCCAGCAGCTCACTCCTTCACTGCCCAGCATCAACAACGCAAACCTTCACTGCCCCTTCAAGCCTTTAGCTTCTCGGCAACCCCCTAGCCTTCTCTCATCATCACAAGCTCAACCACCAAAGAACCCTAGCCATCAGCCTACCCACTCTCCACTGCCACAGACGAGTAGATCACTCACTGCAGCTCACATAGCAAATACCCCAAACTCACGCCCCAAACTGCCTTGAAACAGCCCTCATCACGACCTCATCACACGTCTTCAGCCCCATTGATCATGCAACCACCTTGGACTTAGCCTCTCCACGGTACTCGGCCTTCCTCTAGACTTCACGCATCCTGACTTGTCCCTCTCTCTCAGCCGAAACAAGAAACAAACAATAAACCCTTAGATCACGTCACAAGCTCACTGAAACACTGCACATGGTACGCAGCCCTCATCATGCGTGACCAGACAATCCTCTTAGCTGACTAAACTACCTTCAACCTCACACCACTCAATATGCCCTTCTCCACGTGAAGACCACAACAGCCCATAAGCCATCACACGTAAACAACAGAAATCCTAAAGCACGTGCACTTGGCATCCAACCGACACAGCTCTCATGCACAAACAGTAAACAAATGACCCACGTGAAGACCACATATAACCGAGACAAAATCAAACCATAAGCAGTCCCCAAAACAACAGCAAAATTACCTCAAAACCGAGCCCCAAACTGCCATAGAACCCACTGAAAACAGCCCCACAAACTGTCCAAAAAACCGTGAGGAGTAACCCTCCAAACTCACGTGAAAATCATCCCGGATTCAAGCCCAAAATAGCCTGAAAATAGTGAGAAAAACAGAGAGAAAACGGCGAGTAAAAACAAAAAGAAATAACAGAAAAATGACGAGTGGAAATAACGAGTGAAACGGCGAAAACGGCGAGTCAAAACTGTGAGAAAATGGCCGAAAACAGCAAACTGTAACCGCGGGTGAAAACAGAGAAAACAGTAAAAACGGCGGACCCATCAAAAATAAAGAAAACAGCTGAAACAGTGAACTTGAGAAAACGACGGAAACAGCGAACAGTGGAAACATCAAATCCGTCGAAAACGGACGAAAATCGTGAAAACGGCGAACCCGGACAAAACAGCTGAATCAACGGATCAGTGAGAACAGTGGGATGATAACCCTTCCGGTACCGTGGAACGCACTCCCGGATAGCGACTAAAAGGTAAGACCTGAGGGCACCTATTTTATTTATCATCATTTATTTATTAGTTAATCTGTTATTTTTATTCGCATGCATTAATGAATTAGAAAGCATGTAATTTGTTTTATTTGTATGGATTAGTGAATTAAGAGGCATGTAATTTATTTTTATGGAATAATGACGTAGGGAATGTGTTTAGCTTGAATAGTCATTTTGGCATGTTGTTTGGAATTTGTTCGCATGAAATAATGACTTAGTATGTGATGTGATTTCGGGTGAATGGAATATGTAACCTTGCTTGCGGTATATCGGATGGAAACCCGGACGTAAATTCCGTAGCCGATTCCGAATGGACGGTAGTGCAGTCTGCACTCGGGATACAATGCCACGTACCACTTAAGATACACATATCTCGTCTCATCCGAATTTGTATTTGAGCATGTTATAGCCTTTAGGTTATTTGTTTATTATTTAAAGCATGATTTAGTTTAGTTCGTTATTTATTTGTTAAGGCATATTTAGGTTGTCATTTATGCACGTTATTAGTTTATGATGCGTTTGGATAATGATTTATACATGTTAATGTAATGATTCAATATGCTCGTTGTGATATATTGCGTGGAATTATTTGGATGAAAGCATGTTAGATCTAAGTACCCTTGAGCATGCATGCTAAGTAGACTTGGTTAATATTACACAAATCACAAACATTACAAGATGACATAAAGTAAGAGACCATTCCGAACCCATCGGTTTGAGGTCTTCTCCTGCGAGGAGTGAGTGCAGCCTTAAATCTTTGTCCCGGTTCACACCGGGTGGCGACTCCATGTTATTTCACACTTCTCAGCTAGGCCGGGAGCCTAGGACGGCGTCGCCCAGCTCCTGTTGTCTACAACACCAAGAAAAGTGACCAGAAAATACAGTGAAAACATCAGCCCGAGCAGTGAAAATAATGATGAAAGACGTGCACCAGTGAACCAGAGGAGATGCAGAGCATCAACCCTTCCGACGATCGTGTACGGTACTTCCGAGAGACGACATAAAAGGTTAGACCTGAGGGCACCTTTCTTATTTATCTCTATTCTTATTTTAATCATTTATTGAATTTTCTTCGCATGAGAGTCGTTGGTTGATGTGTGTGTGGCCATTGAATGAATGGAAAATGTGTCGTCTCTTGTGGTATATAGGATCGAAACCCAGACGTAAATTCCGTAGCCGAATCCGAATGGACGGTAGTACGGTCTGTACTTAGGATACAACTCCACACACCACTTGAGAAAATGGCACATATTTCGATATGTTTTATCTTGTTTGTTTATTATCCGCATTTTATATTCCGCTATTTAATTTTCGTACGATTATTTGTTTGTATTGATGATGTGATGCGCATGGGCTTAGTATGTTGGTCTAAAGGTTCTCTATTTGAGGGGAAAAAGTCTAAAAGACTACTTTTACGACAATACTTTGTCACGCCGGACAAAGTGTGTTTGATTGAACGTGATATATGTTTAATCGAATATGCGAAGTCCTATATTGTTGTCTTCACTTTCTATGCATTGTGATGAGATGCGCATGGGCTTAGTATGTTAGTCTAAAGGTTCTCTGCTTGAGGGAATAAAAAGTCTAAAAGACTACCTTTACGACAATACTTTGCTGCGCCAGACAAAGTGTGTTTGATTGAACGCGAGATATGTTTAGTCAAGTACAAAAAATCCTATATTGTTGTCTTGACTTTCTATGTATTGTGATGTGATACGCATGGGCTAACTAGGGTGGATTAAAGGTCCTCTATTCGAGGGAAAATGCATGAAGGCTACCTTACCACGATGTTTTGCCGCGCCTTTTGTTATGTCATTGACTTTATGCATATCATTGTTCTATTTATACATGTATTGCATTCTAATGTGCATGGGCTAACAAGGGTGGATTAAAGGTCCTCTATTCGAGGGAAAATGCCCAAAGGCTACCTTTACCACGATGTTTTGCCACGCCGGACGAGGTATGCTCGATTGAATAGGAATGAGTTCAATCGGGCACACGGGGTCCTACATTATGCATCTGTGTATGCGTTTGCGTCGTCTATCATGCATCAGGTCTTGTCCCGTTCGAACGCGTTCTCGAACGCTACTCGAACGCGCATGCATTTTTATTTCATCAGGTCTTATCTCGTTCGAACGCGTTATCAAATGCTATACAAACGCAAACCTTCTGTTTACCATTCGAACGCGTTTATGAATGCTACTCGAACATGCATGTGTTTTGTTTCATCAGGTCTTACCACGTTCGAACGCGTTATCAAATAATATACGAACGTGAACCTTCTGTTTATCGTTCGAACGCGTTTACGAACGCTACTCGAACGCACATGTGGTTTTTTTCATCAGGTCCCGTTCGAACACGTTATCAAACGCTATACGAACGTGAACCCTCTGTTTACCATTCGAATGCGTTTTCAAACGCTACACGAATGCACATACACCGAACTGATTCTTTTTCATCTCATGTCATGCATAACTGTTTCTTGGGTGATTTCTCTTGTATTATATAATTAATCATACTATTCCATCGTTGACACTCTCACCGTTATCATCTATTTATATTCCTGCATTTATCTATTTGATGTGTTCGTGAGATTGTGTTCAAGCATGATTAGGTCATTAGTATGTTACTTGGTTCTTTAGCATGATTTAGCTATAGGCACGTCATTCCTCTACGCATGATTTGGTTATCTTCTTTCACAATAGGCATTGAATTCACGTTTATGTTAGGTTGTTATGCATTTTTCGTGTTTGATAATTCAACATGTTCATAAGATTATCGTATACTTTTCGTTATGATGATTTATTTTATACATGCGAACTTAGGAGTAAATTATCCTTGGAAATATATGTTGCTTAGGCTTGGTTATATTATTGCACAAATCATTTCATTACAAGTGGCATAAGTAAGGGACCATTATGAACCCAACTGTTTGAGGTCTTCCCTTGCGAGGGGTGAGTGCGGCCTTAAATTATTTTCCCGGTTCACACCCGGTGGCGACTCCATTATTCTCCGGTTTAGTCCCCCGTGGGCTACTCCGTACTCCCAACTAGGTCGCGAGCCTAGAACAACATGCGTCATCCAATTTCTGGTCCTACAGTAGTATGGTTTCACAGCCTCGACAGGAAGGTCAAAGATGATTGGAGGGAGTTGGTAGAGGCCTTTCTGGCTCAGTATTTAACAGATTGGAGATCGACTTGTCACTTCGCGACTTGGAGAACACCAAACAGAAGCCAGAAGAGAGCTTCAATGAGTATGTGGATCTTTGGAGAAGCCAGCTTCTGAAGATGCAGACTCGGCCCTCGGAGAAGGACCAATCAAAATGATCATCAATCGCACCAAGCCCTCTATCTATGGCAAGTTGAGGAGGATGACCTCCATGATTACTGATTTTCGATAGTTGAGGGAGATTGTCATAGATATCGAGGAAGAAGAGGTCGAGAACAGGAAGTTTTATGGCCTGAACTGAAGGACTGTTGGAGGGCCATCAGGTATCAAGCCCATTTCTGCTGAAGTTGCTACCATCAAGAACCGACGTTTCTCCAACCTGGGTAGTGTTGGAGTTCAATCAAGTCCCACAGATCACAAATCATGCATAAAAAAGAGTATGAACACAACAAAGGAGGTGCGGAATATACTCACATTGAATTTCGGTTTTGATGAAATGAACACAAGACCCATTTTCGCACTGCATGTTGCTCGGTTTTGGTCCTGTGAACTGCTGTGGACGCACGGTTGGGGCTGTGAAAGTCTCCTCCATGTTCGCCATTGAAGACTCCATTGAAGCTCCAAGCTTCAAGCTTCCATGCTCAAAGAATCACTTCCCTATCACCTATGTATCACTCATGGTGTGCTAGCACTAAGTCTCCTTCAATTTGCTTCTCAAATGTTCGGTCAAACCAGTAGAAAAAGATGAAGAATCGGCAGTGAAGCCGTGAGATGCAGAAGAAGAAAAGAGAGGGAAAAAGAGAGAAACCGTATGCCTTGCATGTTGGAGAGAGAGAATGATAAGTTTAATATATATCTTTATTACATTTACCAAGTAAATAAATAAAATATATATCTACTTTTAATTCAAAAGTCAAAAAATAAAAAGCAATAAAGCTTTCCATCATTTCAACTTTTTACTTTAAGTCACATCACATCACTTTAATAAAGTGACATGTTGTCAAGTCACATCACTCAAAGTGACAATTGATTTGACGCATGATGTGACAAACGATTTGACGCTTGATGTGACGCGTGTGCCGCGCTCGAATTCGAAATGCGAATGCGCTCGCAATCACTCTCGGGCTCGGGTTCGCTAATTCCAAATTAACGAATTTTCCGTCGCGTCGTAATTAAATGATTACGCCTAGCGAAATCACTATTCACGTCGCTAACGAATTAATTCTAAATTAATTCGTTCGCCCGAATTAAAATCTAATTTTAATTCCGCGTCAAAATCCAATTTCGATTAATATATCGAATATATTAATTTATCGATTAATTCCAAATTAATCGTTCTCTCTCTTTAATTAATATTTTATCCCAGATAAAATATCTCCGCAAATAATCCCAGATTAATTTTCTCTCTCATCGAATTAATCCCAGATTAATTCTATCTCTCTCTTCTAATTAATCCCAGATTAATCAAAGTGCGAGTCATACGTCATCGGTGAATCTTCAGGAAGCGACCCATGAGATCTCCGGATATGTTGGCAGTAAATACGATCGTCGGACTGTCCGAACACGTAAGTACCTCGTACTACGTTTATATCGATTTACAAGACAAGGTTGGCTTCTAGCAAAGCGCCATGCCTACCCAATTCTCCAGAAATATTCTTACAGGAATATATAGATCTGTATCAAGCGTAGTATACCGTAGTATTGTGTATATTGGTCCAGTATCGGATAATCACGTGCTAGGGCTGGGGCTGGATAAGTGTCTGCCCCGTCCGAAGCACATGTCGGATGTCTGGTAACATAGTCTCTATAATCGGATATACATGACCTGGTCACAATATCCCGATTGGTTGCGCAACACTCAAGAGCACTAGTACCGTATCCTGCGTGACATCAACTCCAATATGACTGAAGTGACACTTCCGTCTTGACATCACACCCAATACTCTACGACTCTCTGATAAACCCAGAAGTGGTGTACTCAGAACTTGTTAAAAGTCCCCTACCACCAAAACCAAAGTTTATCGATTATCGTAAGTATTAGCGATGCAAGTCTCAGGTTAAGACTATACACACCTACCTTGATTTCGGCCTCCCATAGACACATAGTCATAATACCAATGGGATTCCGAGGGGTCTATCCAGAGCGAAGCTGTTTCCCGTACCATCGGTGAAACACGACCTCCTATCGCACTTGCATAAGTATCCAATACTTATATATATGAGAACTATGCCGTTGTGCCCTCACAACGCGCACAAGTGCAATACTAGCCTATTCCGCATTATCGATGTCCAGTCTCGATAATACTACGGCTAGGGATATTTAATGATTAATCCTTCGTGGACTGATACTGTCTCATATCATCTCAATCCAGGAACTAATCATAGGGACCTCTCTTCATTTATATATCTATGGTGATCTAATCACAAATGATGAGAGTGCAATTTCTTTGTCACATAGTTAATTTGCTACAACAACACAATGATCTGTGCAAATAGTGACGCTATGGGTCATTTGTCCAACAATCTCCCACTTGGCACATAGCCAGTCACTCGAGTG
The DNA here is from genome assembly GCA_019454045.1 of Zanthoxylum bungeanum. Taxonomy (NCBI): domain Eukaryota; kingdom Viridiplantae; phylum Streptophyta; class Magnoliopsida; order Sapindales; family Rutaceae; genus Zanthoxylum; species Zanthoxylum bungeanum. Next base: position 20,583 of record SKCR01008217.1, on the reverse strand, counting down.
CCTACACCCGAACTATGTACAATTCGCTCAAATTGCTGAGGAAAGGTTTTCGTCAGCGGATTTGCTTAATTATCGTCTGACGCGCGATTTACACGATCATCACATCGCCACGATGTATGATCCGAACGAATCAGATGATATAGAAGTATATATCTGGATCGTCGATGAGACCTTTAATTCTTTAGCCTGTGCTGACGCCTAGCTCAGCTGCTAACAGAACTATATCTAATCTAATTAGATTTATTATCGATCCAAATGGCTTCTATTGCTGCCTCAGCTGCAGCAATAATCCGCATTTGTTGTTTATTCGGCAACAGTTATCTTGCTAGGAAGATTTCCAGCTCACTGTCCCTGTTATTCAACTTATAGTACCGTAGTATTTTAATTGTTTGGAAACTTGCAGTAGTGATCCCAGTCACTTCAAGTTCTCCTTCTCCATAGTTTAAGATAGCATCTTTAGTTCTCTGAGATACTAACAGATGTTCTTAACTTCAATCCAGTGACTATCACTTGGATTGACCCGATTGTGACTCCATATGCTCGAAGCGTATGAGACACCAATACAAGTACATTTTAAATGTACAATTTCCAGAGAGTGTTAACAACTTCAAATCTATCCCAGTAGATCTTTATTCCTTGAATAAAGGTTGTTACTCCCCAGAATTCTACGAGAGAGATTTCTATGAAAGCCAAGCTTTCACAATAGTTTATGGGAATTTTCACTGTCAGTGCGCCCTCCCACTAACCTCCTTATATACACAAGAATTATTTCGTTTTGAGGTTAATCATAAACCATTATGATTATTTCAAAACGTCAGTTCCAAGAACCTTATGCTTGCTTGATCCAAACATGGATCGAATAACCCGCAAACCTTGTTTGTCGGTTATACAAAATCGTCAGGATGTTGTAAACATCCTCCAAAAGGTTTCCTTTTCAGGAAAGCGATTTTGATTTATAACTGACATATTTCATAAATGAAATATACAGTTATTTTCAAGCATTTTCAAAATGGATTTACCATGGCAACAGGTAAAAGGTTGAACCGTTATTAACACAATGTTGATAACGATACCTTTCCGTCAAAAGCCTAGCTTTGTACGTTGGTATGTTGCCATCCATGTATGTCTTCTTTGAAGACGTTAAATGTACCATAGGCACAATGCCTTATGGTACAACAACTAGTATCCAAAATAGTTGTTATACATGGAATCCATTTCGGATTCATGGCACTTTGCCGTAACAGAGAGTCGATACCTTGTATCACTTCCTCTAAACGTAGTCGGATGGTACACCTCCATAAGATTGACATCTTAATGAGGTTAGATCAGAAACCCATACCCTAGGTTGTTCTGACTCTATCCGATCTACGAAGTTTCTTGTGTATTTGAAGATTAATGGTACAGATTCATCATTGATGAACTGTTTGTGTTCCATTAAGGACTTCGTGCTTTGAATAGTATTACTCCGATTTTTCATCGAGTATCACTATCCTCCCACTGACCACTGCATATCGGTATTCCTCTCAGGAAAAACCGCATGGTGAGCAACAATCACATTGTTCTCATGTGAGAATTACAAGTACTATACTTAAGGTTTCCCTTAGGAAAACCTATATTGGCACTTATCCAATTTGGGTCTTTTAGTTTGGTATCATCCAAACGTCATGCCTGGCATACCCAAATTATCAGGAATGAGAAACCCCGTTTCTTTCCTGTTCATATCCTATATGATATCTGTCAAACAGATTTACATGGAACCTTATTCTAAATAAGTTTTGCACTGTTAATACATATCCTGTTTGAAGGAAATGATAGCTCAGAGCGACTCGTGATAAACCTTATCATGTCCAACAAAATTCGGTTTTAGTTCGGACACACCGTCTAACTGACGTGTCTCGTTTAATTGTGTCCTAGACAACAATGCCATAAATAAGTCTCTATTGATCAAATCAATTGAGCTATTTATTTGTCATTTATATGTTTGAGATTTTATTATATTCAAAATATAAATTCTGTTATTTACATCTAATGTATTTATCTCAGTATCATCTTTATATAATAAAACACTTTAGTGTTTTAGAATATAAAGGTTCACCCGCAGTGGGTTAAACACTGATAAAGAGATAATGTTTCTAGTCAAACTAGTTACATTATAACAGTTCCTAATTTAAGTACACACCCAAAGGGTAGTTCCTAAACTTAGGTATCTACGGTCGAAACAGCGACTTTCGTCCCGTTTCCGATTCGCAGAGTAATCTCAGCTTGAAGTCAGTATCCTGCTCAAAGCAGATTCTGAATATCAATACATATATATTTTATGTTCCACACTAAGTATTTAAAATCTAATTTCAATACTAGTAGTGAACATAACTTAGACAAATATTTTTAAAGTTAGAGCCTCGCCCTTTCTTTAATTCCTTCGTGTCTTCCATATCCAAATGGCAGTCACTTTGGTATATGTCAATTATCCTTTTCAATATTTTAGGAACCTTAGGCCAAGCCTTGGGTTTAGAATATCGAAACGATGTGCACCTCGTGCTACATCCCCAATTGCAAACTTTGACTTTATCTCCTCTAGAATAGTCAATTAATTCTTCAAGAATTATAAATTGCAATTTTAATACTTCTTAAATCAAAAAATTAGATTTATGACAAGTATATTAAATTAAGCATTAAAGTCATCATCACATAAATCTTCCAAAGATTTTATGCTCTACTTATATTGCTTAATTTTGGGCTTAAGGTATAATGAGTTATTTTATCAAATAAAGTAACCTATTATTTATTCCCAATTTGAAAATTAAATCATTTAAAATATTTTAATCCCAGATTATATTTTAAATATCCAACTTTTCAATTTCTTATCTTGATTACAATAGTCCAACTATTTAACCAACGATTAGTGGTACTATATATATTATAATGATTATAATAGTCCAACTATATAATCAAATATAATCCAAATTAATTAACCTCAATTACATTGATTACTATAATCCAATTATAAAATCAACTGTAAACTGAAATTAATTAATTCAAATATATTGATTAATATAATCCAATTATATATAATCAAGTATAATACAGTCCAACTGTTTATTAAAACAAACATAAATATTAGTCCAACTAATACTTTTGATTAATATGACGAATAAAATAAAATGAGCGTTGTTAGCGAGTATTCGAACGAATGTTGCAAATTCAATACTTGCCTCCCACTATTTTTCGTCGAGTCTCTAACCCTCTGTGGAGTACTCGGGAAACCGTGTTTCCTAGTGGGCTAGGATCCCGTTAAATAACACACAACCTGACTTTGGCCAACAAAAAATTGTATGCTATTTAACTTAGGTAGATCTCTATGATCAATTGGATCTCATCCAATTCCTAGATCCGGTTAGGTGGACATCCAAGTCCGAAACATATGTATAATGTCAATGTATCCATTACATTTTCCTAACCCTATCCTCTGAATCATCTAGGCCTTGGCTTTGGCCAAAAAACAAACCTAATGATTCCAGTTAAGCGGGACCCATTGACGAGGAAAGTTTCGTAATCAATGTCATTGGACAAAAAGTGATCTTGACTTTGGCCAATAAAAATCACGATTTGGACAAGACACCGATATGCAACAAAACTCTCATGATTCAAGTACATCCTTGATTGACAAAGGTCTTGACTTTGGTCAATAAAAACCAATGCCAACTTCGGATCTTGAACAAGAATCATTCAATGGAAGGATATTTGCTTAATATAAAACGAGGGTTTTTCGCGTGCAAATTGGCTACCAATTTAATTATCTTTGTTAAGGTCTCATCATCATACACCCTTAAACATGCATTCTAAATACATAATAAAGCGTATATGAAATAAATAATAATGATATGCGGATGGATACTTTACACATTGATCCTAGATCAAATCTCTCCCTTTCTCACTCAAGCTAGCACTAGTATTACTTCTACCCGTTACACTACACTTCTAAAGAAACCTCATATACATAGAGGGGAATAGGTGAGAAGAGAATACAATGAAATAGGAGATAAGGCTGGACACGCAGGTCCAATTAATAAATCAAATTTATTACAATTTCCAAAATCGCCCCACCCGGCTAATATCCATCCGATATACATTATTCAAACATCACAACCATGTATTCATACAAGCATGTTATCAATCAATCTAATCAAATTAATTAATCTTGATATTAGTGATCATCCAATGTTCAAACAAAGATTTGATTTTGTTCGAGTCAAACTCGTATTGCGAACACGTACTCAAAGTACGATTTCTACTAATTAAATTAAATTACATGATTAAATCCAATTTAATACGTATTTAATTCTAATTCATTATTTAATTCCAAATTAAATATTACACTTTAAAAATAAACCTTTACGACTTAAATTCCAAATTTAATCGTTACGGGTCTCAAAGCCCGATTAATATCCAATATTAATTTAATTAAAGTCCAATGGGCTTTTAGTTAATTTCTTGAGGCGTGGACTTTTGGTCAACTCGGGTCAAACCCGCAACCAAAGTCCAATCCGGGAGTTACCCCATAAGCCTTTAAATTAATTTTGGCCCATTAGGCCCAATTAAATAATTAAGGTCCATTAAGTCATAATTGGACCTTTTGAATTCGGTTATGGGCCTAATTGGATCCAACCAATTTTTCCTAAACCCAACTTTGTTACAACAAAGATCAAAAGCCCAATTACAACCTAACAAGCCCAATTTCCAAAATCAAGCCCAAATTAATTAACTTATAAAATTCCAAATTTCACAATTAATTAACCTAAGTGTAATACACAATCAATTACCCAATTAACATTTCTAAAACATCAATTAGCCTAACTAATCATGCACTTTAACAACCAAATAGTGTCCAACACAATTCAATTAAAATCAAACCCAATTAACATGCTATCAAGTCTCGGCAATTAGGGGTTTTTCAATTCGATTCGGTTTCAATCCAATTGAGTCCACAATCTTAATTTCCCAAATCAATTCAATTCATCCAATGAATTAAAACAAAAAATCACAAAGAATTTCATGTTCATAAGATTCGGCCAAGCCACTTTAAAAGGGAAAAAATGTTCTAAATCAAAATTCAATCCAATTGAACTTCAAAACAACATTAACCAATTGTTTTAAGTCATCCAATGATCAAACAAAACAAAATTACCAAGACATTAGGGTTATGCAATTTTCGGCCAAGCCTTCAATTTGGGGAAAATTGAATCCAATCCAATTTCACGAAATTGATCACACACAATCTCAATTAAACATGTTCTAAGCATACTTAAACATCCAATTCAATTAAAACATGCTCAAACACATTTTACCCAATTTCAAGTTTCATGTTCAACCTAAAGAATGGGGAAAATTGATCTAATCCAATTTTCTTGAAATTGATCATGCACAACTTCAATTCAACGTCATTCAAGCATACTTCATCAAACAATTCACCAAATCATGCCTAAATCGAGTTTACCCAAATCAAAGTTTTGACCAAAAATAAGCAAATTGGGGGAAAATCAATCCAATCAATTTTTTTTATCAAATTGATTACATATAACTCAAATTCAATCAAATATAAGCATTCTCAAAGAATCAATTTGTCAGAATCAAGCTAAAATCAAAAAGCCCCAAATTTGCTCAAGAACCCTAAATCGGTTTTTCATGCAATCAATAGCTCTGATACCATTGTTGGAGTTCAATCAAGTCCCAAAGATCACAAATCATGCATAAAAACGAGTATGAACACAACAAAGGAGGTGCGGAATATACTCACATTGATTTCGGTTTTGATGATGAAGAACACAAGACCCATTTTCGCACTGCATGTTGCTCGGTTTTGGTCCTGTGAATGCTGTGTGGATGCACGGTTGGGGCTGTGAAAGTCTCCTCCATGTTCGCCATTGAAGACTCCATTGAAGCTCCAAGCTTCAAGCTTCCATGCTCAAAGAATCACTTCCCTATCACCTATGTATCACTCATGGTGTGCTAGCACTAAGTCTCCTTCAATTTGCTTCTCAAATGTTCGGTCAAACCAGTAGAAAAAGATGAAGAATCGGCAGTGAAGCCGTGAGATGCAGAAGAAGAAAAGAGAGAGGAAAAAGAGAGAAACCGTATGCCTTGCATGTTGGAGAGAGAGATGATAGTTTAATATATATCTTATTACATTTACCAAGTAAATTAAATAAAATAATATATTACTTTTAATTCAAAAGTCAAAAAATAAAAAGCAATAAAGCTTTCCATCATTTCAACTTTACTTTAAGTCACATCACATCACTTTAATAAAGTGACATGTTGTCAAGTCACATCACTCAAAGTGACAATTGATTTGACGCATGATGTGACAAACGATTTGACGCTTGATGTGACAAACGATTGACGTGATGTGACTCGCGTGCCGTGCTCGAATTCGAAATGCGAATGCGCTCGCAATCACTCTCGGGCTCGGGTTCGCTAATTCCAAATTAACGAATTTTCCGTCGCGTCGTAATTAAATGATTACGCCTAGCGAAATCACTATTCACGTCGCTAACGAATTAATTCTAAATTAATTGTTCGCCCGAATTAAAATCTAATTTTAATTCCGCGTCAAAATCCAATTTCGATTAATATATCGAATATATTAATTTATCGATTAATTCCAAATTAATCGTTCTCTCTCTTTAATTAATATTTTATCCCAGATAAAATATCTCCGCAAATAATCCCAGATTAATTTTCTCTCATCAAATTAATCCCAGATTAATTCTATCTCTCTCTTCTAATTAATCCCAGATTAATCAAAGTGCGAGTCATACGTCATCGGTGAATCTTCAGGAAGCGACCCATGAGATCTCCGGATATGTTGGCAGTAAATACGGTCGTCGGACTATCCGAACACGTAAGTACCTCGTACTACGTTTATATCGATTTACAAGACAAGGTTGGCTCTAGCAAAACGCCATGCCTACCCAATTCTCCAGAAATATTCTTACAGGAATATATAGATCTGTATCAAGCGTAGTATACCGTAGTATTGTGTATGTTGGTCCAGTATCGGATAATCACGTGCTAGGGCTGGGGCTGGATAAGTGTCTGCCCCGTCCGAAGCACATGTCGGATGTCTGGTAACATAGTCTCTATAATCGGATATACATGACCTGGTCACAATATCCCGATTGGTTGCGCAACACTCAAGAGCACTAGTACCGTATCCTGCGTGACATCAACTCCAATATGACTGAAGTGACACTTCCGTCTTGACATCACACCCAATACTCTACGACTCTCTGATAAACCCAGAAGTGGTGTACTCAGAACTTGTTAAAAGTCCCCTACCACCAAAACCAAAGTTTATCGATTATCGTAAGTATTAGCGATGCAAGTCTCAGGTTAAGACTATACACACCTACCTTGATTTCGGCCTCCCATAGACACATAGTCATAATACCAATGGGATTCCGAGGGGTCTATCCAGAGCGAAGCTGTTTCCCGTACCATCGGTAACACGACACCTCCTCTTACTTGCATAAGTATCCAATACTTATATATATTAGAACTATGCCGTTGTGCCCTCACAACACGCACAAGTGCAATACTAGCCTATTCCGCATTATCGATGTCCTGTCTCGATAATACTACGGCTAGGGATATTTAATGATTAATCCTTCGTGGACTGATACTGTCTCATATCATCTCAATCCAGGAACTAATCATATGGACCTCTCTTCATTTATATATCTATGGTGATCTAATCACAAATGATGATAGTGCAATTTCTTTGTCACATAGTTAATTTGCTACAACAACACAATGATCTGTGCAAATAGTGACGCTATGGGTCATTTTGTCCAACAGGTAGGCCTTGTCCAAGTGTGCTTGAGAAGTTGGCAAGGCAAGGACTCCTAAAACCCTTAGAGGCTAAACCGCTTCCAATCCTCCCCACCACACCAAACATGAACCATTATTGTCACTTCCACTAGCAAATGGTCATGACACCGACAGCTGTGCCCACCTCAGACATGAAATCCAGGACCTCATACACTCCCAAAAAATACCGGACCTTGAAAAAAGAACAGCCCAACACATAGCGTAACCCCCTACCAAAATATCACTCCATCCCACCGCCTACCTACATGATTAGCTCTGGCCTACCTGAAAACCTTGTCCTCCAAACCTTTGACCGTCAAGCCTTTTGCCTGGGGATTTGGGATAGCAACAGTGAGGATGAAATAGACAAGAGGAAGAATTTTTGGGAATACTTCTCGAGCAGTGATGAAGAGGAGGTGAAGGGGATGACCCGTAGTGGGCGTTTTTATAGTGATACTCCAGAAAAGGGCAAGGAAATGTTGGCAGAAGGCAGATAAGTAGCCGAGAATGTGGATAATGCTGAAAAAGATGTAGTGCTGCGTCAGTTGAAGAAAACACGAGCACATCTAAGCATTTGGGAGTTGTTGTGTGCATCGTAGGAGTACAGACGTGCCATGGTTGAGGTCTTGAGCAAGATAAAAGTACCAGAAGATGCCAACCCTACGATGTTTGTGGGATTAGTGCATAAAGAAGCTTCACAGGTGATAACCTTTTCTGAAGAGGAACTCCCGGCAGAGGGAAGGAATCATAATAGGCTTTTATTCATAATAGCTGAAGTGAGGGGTATGAAGATGTCTTGTGTAATAGTGGATGATGGCTCATCTATCAATGTTTGCCCTTTGAAGATTCTGTCGAGGCTAGGTATGATGGCGACAGATCTGAGTCCCTCCAATATGACCATCAAGGCATATGATGACAGTAAGCGAGAATTTGAGGGTACCTTTACCGTAGTAGTCAAGGTTGGCCCGATTGAGAGGTTGAGTTCATGGTACTCGACATACCGGCCACTTTTACCCTACTCTTAGGGAGGTTGGGGTTTCACAAACTTGGGGGGCGTGCCCTCCACCTTGCACCAGGCCATCAAGTTTCTGTATGGGGGAGAGATTGTCACTATTCGAGCCGAAATGGATAATGTTGTGGCCGCCTTGGAGATACAACCTTGCACGAGGTTCTAAGTGTCGACAATCTTTGAGGAGTGGGTAGATCCTAAGGTAGCTAGGATCATGGAGAAGATGAAGTTCGAAACAGGTAAATGTTCAGGTATCGGAGGGGCATTGCCGAACTTCAAGGGGCAGACCACCAGGAGAGGACTAGGGTATAAGTCAGATGAGGATAAGCCGAAGGTTAAGAAGAAAGGATTGAAGTTGATGGATTGCTTTGTGAAGGCAATGAGATACCAGGAGAGCCTGAACCAGTGGAAGTCAACAGGGTCATTGTACCAGAATTTGAGATCTTCCAGGATGTGATGGGTGAGAAACTGTCGGCAGAAGAAGTTGCAATGGGAGAAGACAAGTGGGAAAAAGAACTGATGAAGCTGGAGAGCCTGACCCTCGAGGAGAGTAAGAAAACTGAAGAAATCCTGGTTGTGGGGGATGAAGCATTTGTAAAAGATGAGGATGTTTATCTCCCTGATTTATTTGAGTGTACCCTTGCATTCGCTAATAATAAAGACATTCATTTTGCTTACTTTCCTAAATCTCTTCCTTTCAAATTGCACGACTTGAGTATATTTGACATCAACTCAACCAAAACGAACACGTTTAACCTTGGTACGCCTGAAAGCCCCAAGGAGATTCTAATTGCGAGTGAGGTTACCTCCGAAGAGTAGGAGAAATTAGAATAGATATTAGTCAAATTTGCCAAAGTATTCGTTTGGTCATACGAGGACATGCCTGGAGTAGACAGAAGTATCGCCCAGCATGTGATACCGACCTATCCAAACATGATTTTGGTGAAGCAGAAGCTCCGCAGAATGAGACCTCAGTGGGCTGAGAAGGTTAGAGAAGAAGTCAAGAAGCAAATAGATGTGGGATTTCTAGAAGTGGTGAAGTACCCCGAGTGGTTGGCAAACATTATGCCGGTGCCAAAGAAAGATGGTAAGGTTAGAATGTGCGTGGACTACAAAGACCTTAACAAAGCCTGTCCAAATGATGATTTCCCTCTACCCTACGTAGACGTACTGGTTGATAGTGCGGCTTTATCTGCCATGTACTCATTCGCGGATGCGTTCTCAGGATACAATCAAGTACTTATGGCTGGGGAAGATAAGCATAAGACTGCCTTTGTCACAGAGTGGGGTATATATTACTACAAAGTGATGTTGTTTGGGCTTAAGAATGCATGAGCCACTTACCAGTAGATGGCCACCACATTATTCCTTTACTTGATGCATAAGGAGATTGAAGTATATGTGGATGACATGATGGTAAAGTCGGTTGGAGAAGTTCCTTGAACGAGTCGACAAATACAACCTGCGGCTAAATCCCAAGAAGTGTGTGTTTGGGGTGACGTCAGGCAAATTGCTAGGGCACACAGTGGGAATGAGAGGAATAGAAGTAGACCCTGAGAAGATCAAAGTGATCACTGCGATGCCTGCGCCGAAGACGGAGAAAGAAGTTAGAGCATTTCTTTGGAAACTCCAGTACATCAGTCGGTTCATCGCCAAGCTGCATCAGTATGCGAGCCTATCTTCAAATTGATGAGAAAGGACCAGCCAATGAAATGGAATGAGCAATGTCAAGAAGCCTTCGACAAGATCAGAGAATATTTGGTGAAACCTCCGAGACTAGGAAAGCCCTTAATATTATATTTGGCTATAGAACCCGAAGCGCTGTGGGTGATGATGGTACAAATAGATGAGACGGGGGAAGAGCATGACATGAAGTATGACATGGACTATCTCACTTCTAAAGTTATCAAAGGTCGAGCTATGGCAGAGTTTCTGGCATTACAACCCATTGAAGGGGATCATTACAAGTTTGAATTCCCAGATGAGGAGATCCAAGCGATAGTAGTCAAAGGATGGAAGATGTATTTCGACGGGGCCATGAACTGTAAAGGAGCTGGAATTGGAATCGTGATAGTAACCCCTGAAGGAGAAACCTTGCCTATGGCCAAGAGATTGACGTTTGGAGTAACCAACAACATGGCCAAGTATGAAGCATGCGCCTTTGCACTGACAGCATTGATAGCCTTGAAAGCTAAGAACATTGAAGTCTACGGAGACTCGATGTTGGTAGTTCGACAGATGCAAGAAGAATAGGAATCGAAGGAAGAAATGTTGAAACCTTACTTGTTCTACCTCAGGAGTCTGACACAGGCACTCCCCGATTGTAAGTTCCAGTACTTTCTGTGAGAAGAGAACCAGATTGCAGATGAGTTGGCTACACTAGCTGCAACTTAGGAAAATCCAGAGAAATTGGTGATGAGACCTCTGGTGTTGACGACGGCAAGCAAATCGATTTATTAGATAGAAAGGGTCTTGGAAGTAGAGGTGGATGATAGGAAAACTTGGTATTACGATATTCAGAGATATCTGGAGCAGGGGGAATTCCCAAAAGAAGCAAGCAGAAAAGACAGGATAGCCATTCAGAAGTTAGCTTCTCAGTATGTGAGTTTGAAGGGAGAACTGTACAAGAGATAAGCGAATGGCATTCAGTTGAAGTGTTTGAGAAAAGAAGAAGCTCAGAAGGCAATGGAAGAAGTACATGCCGGAGTATGTGGACCACACATGAATGGGTTGAACTTCTCCCGTAAGATAGTCGGACAGGGCTTTTATTGGTCGACCATGGAAGCCGACTGCGCGAGGTTAGTAAAGCTTTGTCATGATTGTCAAGCACATGGTAACTTGAACCATATGCCGCACATAGAGTTGCATGGGCTGGCAGAGCTGTGGCCTTTCTTCGTATGATGAATTGACATGATCGGGGAAATTTGACCGAACGCATCGAATGGACATTACTTTATAGTAGTGGCAGTAGACAACTTTTCAAATTGGGTAGAAGCTGAGTCGTTCCGTAATATTACAGTAAAGCAGATGGCAATGTTTATAGCTTGGAATCTCATATGTCGATACGGAATACTGCATCATGTGGTCACAGAAAACGGAGTCCAATTTCAAGGAGAAATGAAAGTGATATTACAGAAGTATGGGATAGGCCATCATAAGTCGTCGCCTTACAGACCGCAGGCAAATGGGGCAGTCGAGGCAGCTAACAAGATAATAAAGACAATGTTAGACAAAATGACAGAGAACTACAAAGATTGGGCCGATAAGCTACCGTACACCCTGTGGGGATATAGAACTTCTGTGAGAACAGCAACGGGAGGCATGCCTTACTCTTTGGTCTACGAAATGGAAGCAGTACTACCAGTGGAAGTTGAGATACAGTCCATGCGGGTATTAGCAGAATCAGAGTTGCCTAAATAAGAATGGGCCTCGCAGAGATTTGAATAGTTAGCGCTGCTGTATGAGAAGAGGATGAAGTCCTTAAATCACGTTCAGATATATCAGAAGAGGTTGGCTCGAGCATTCAACAAAAAAGTGCATCCTACCAAGATCAGAAAGGACGATCTAGTACTTAAGCAGTCGAAGCCATCGACGACGGACCCGAGAGGAAAGTTCAGACCCAACTGGGAAGGACCATACATAGTACAAAAAGTAATGGGAAATGGGGCAGTGAGACTATCAGATTTAGAAGGGAACGAGTTCACCGAGCCGATCAACGTAGACAGATTGAAGTAATATTTTGCCTGAGGAATAGAAGACCAAGCAGTCACCAGGGGAATTGGCGAAAGACCTAACCCAACGGGATATGAAACTCATTCATGCATGCATGCATACACGTAACGTATTTTGTAATCTTTTTTTTTGTGTGTTTTTTTTTGTTTTGTATTCACAGGTTTCAAAGAAGAAAAAGAGAAAGCGGCAAAGGCAAGCCAATCAGAAGCAGCAACAGTACAGTGCCATCAGTTTCAGAGATGAATCAGTATTAGTGTCGGGGATGGGTCCCAGGGTTGAGGCCCACAACGGTATCAATTTCGGGGATGAGTCCCAGGGTTGAGGCACATATCAGTATCAGTTTCGGGAATGGATCCCAGGGGGTGAAGCCCATATTATCAGCAGTGGAAAGGATGAATTCCGTGGAGTGAGTGAGTGAAAAAAAAAAGAAGTCTTTGATGGTTAGACATATGTCTGGTGATGATATTGTTTGCTATAGGGTGAAACCTTAGAAATGATGAGTGCGAGATGTGCTCTCATCCGGTATTCTGAGTGGACTGATCTCTGCTAGACTCACGAGCACTTGATTATGGGATTTTAGCAGCAGAAGCCTGAGTAGTCGGCGAGATGACTAGTTAAAGAGATGGCGGATCAGTGAATGACTGTTTGCCTGGATGTCCATCCTGGTTTACTTATGTTACGATATGTGATATGGTTGGAAAAAAAGAAAAGTCTCAGAAAAGAAAAAAAAATAGACCACCTATAACCGATAAGCGTGAAGCTACCCATTGGCGAGTATTAGGACCACCATGAGGAGAAATGCTACCTTAAAGGGTAAGTGTGTCGAAAAAAGAAAAGAAAGAAAAAAGAAAAAGAAAAAATAGTTCAAAAGAAAAGAAATAGACGAAAGAAAAAGAAAAAAGAAAACTATATCATGTTAAGTACGAAGAAGTAATCACAGAGTATGATCAAGACATACTTAAGGATTAAGCTGCGAAAGAGCCCTGTCACACACACACTAGGAGTCTAGTTCAGATCACTCATTCAAACGATCGAATTTGAGTGTATTAAGTACTTTGAAGGTTCTCTGGTTTCTACACGAAGCATTCGTTGAGGATGAAAATATGTTTAGCTATCAGGACTATCTCGTGAGAGGCAAGACAACATGTTGATATGCAACATCAGCACCAGTATTATTTTGGGGGTGAGGCCCACATCAGTATCAGTCTGAGGGTCGAGGCCTACATCAGCATCAGTTTGGGGGCAAGGCCCACATCAGTATCATTTTGGGGTCGAGGCCTGCATCAATATCATTTCTGGGATGAGTCCCAAGGTTGAGGCACACACATCATCAGAATACCGGGTATGGCACTTCAGGTATGGAGACACAACTGTGACACCTCGGGTATGGGGTTTAACATGCTGGGTATGGCACTCTGGGTATGGAGACACAACAGCGACACCTCGGGTGTGGGGTTTAGCATGCCTGACATGGCATTCTGAGTATGGAGACACAACAACGACACCTCGGGTATGGGTTTTGTGTTGGATAATTATGACCCATAGCGCCACTATTTGTACAGATCATGGTGTTGTTGTACAAATTAACTATGTGACAAAGGAGATTGCACTCTTATCATTTGTGATTAGATACCTTAGATATATAAATGATAGAAGGTCCCTGTGATTTGTTCCTGGATTGAGAATGATATGAGACAGTATCAATCCACGAAGGATAAATCATTAAATATCCCTAGTTAGAGTATTATCGTGATCGGACATCGATAAATACGTAAAAGACTAGTATTACACTTGTGCGCGTTGTGAGGTCACAACATCATAGTTCTCATATATTTGGCTATAGGATACTCATGCAAGTGTAATAGGAGATTGTGTTTCACCAATGGTACGGGAAACAGCTTCGCTCTGGATAGACCTAGGGATGGCAGCGGGTAGGGTTTGGTGCGGGTTTGCCATTACCAAACCCGCACCCGCATATGTGAACAAATTACCAAACCCGCACCATACCCGCTGCGGGTTTTAATTTTCATTACCAAACCCGCACCCGCATATGTGAACAAACTACCAAACCCGCATTGGTACCCAACGGATTTTTTGCGGGTTTGGTCATATATATAACTTTCGTTGATTCATCATCAACCCATCAATGATAATAACAAATAACAAATAATAAATAAATAAATAAAAATAGAGGACAAAAATTTATTTTCTATGGACCAATAATAGATCAGTAACATTACAATATGTTCTGGTTAGAGAGGAAGTGAGGCTGTTTTGGTTGGTTGATGAGGGAGTAAGGTATATGGAGATGTAATGTTAATGCAAACAAAGAGTAAACAATCATAAGTATAAGGAGTGTATATTCATTGTGCGCACTAGGTGCTCGACAAAATACCAACCTCAATTAGATTAAGAAATTAAATAAGTTTTGGTGTATTATAAATTTATAATAAGTAGTTAAAGTACTGAAATTTATAATAAGTAGTTAAATTAAATAAGTTTTGGTGTATTATAAATTATAATAAGTAGTTAAAGCACTGGCAGTGAGCCAGTGACTCACGGGCCATAGGCCATAGGCCCATAACATTTTGCTTCTTTCTAGTTTCTATCATCTCATTTATTTATTTTTTATTATTAAAATAATTATGAATATAATTACGTGAGTCATGACTCATGAGATTAATTAAAAAATTTCTTTTTGCGGGTATGCGGGTACCCGTTGCGGGTACCCGCATATTTTACTAAAATACCAAACCCGTACCGCACCCGCAACGGGTTCTATTTTCAAATACCAAACCCGCACCATACCCACTAATATATTTACCAAACCCGCACCATACCCACTAATATATTTACCAAACCCTACCCATTGCGGGCGGGTTTTTGCGGGTTTGCGGGTAGGCGGGTAAAATTGCCATCCCTAGATAGACCCCATCAGAATTCCATTGGTAGTATGACTATGTGTCTATGGAAGTCCGAAATCAGGGTAGGTGTATTTGGTCTTAACCTGAGACTTGCACCGCTAACACTTGCGACAATCAATATACTTTGGTTGCGGTCGTCCAGGGCTTTAACAGGTTCTGTGTACGCCAATGCTGGGTATATTGAGAATCGTAGTGTGTTGGGTGCGATGTCAAGACGGAAGTGTCACTCCAGTCATTTGGAGATGATGATCACGCAGGGATACAGAACTGGTTCTCTATAAAGGTTACAACTGTCGGGATAATATGCCTTGGTCATGATTATCCGATATTAAAGAGACTAGTTGCTCGTAATCCGATATATGCTTCGTACGGGGTAGACACTGTACCAGCCCCAGGCCTTGGATGTGATCATCCGATACTGGACAGAAATACGCAATATTACGTATACTACGCCTGATATAGATCTTTTATTTCTGTAAGGATAATTCCGGAGAATTGGGAAGGCATGGTGCTTTGCTAGAAGCCAACCTTGTCTTGTAAATCGGTATAAATGTAGTACGAGGTACTTACGTGTTCGGATAGTCCGACGACCAAATTTACTGCCAACATATCAGGGGAACTCATGGGTCGCTTCCCGAAGATTCACCGATGACGTATGACTCGCACATCTAATTAATCTGGGATTAATTAGATGAGAGAGAAAATTAATCTAGATTAATTACGGAGATATTTTCTCTGGGATAAAATATCATTTAAAAAGAGAGAACGATTAATTTGGAATTAATCGATGAATTAATATATTCGATATATTAAATGAAATTGGATTTCGACGCGAAATTAAAATTAGATTTAATTCAGGCGAATGAATTAATTTAGAATTAATTCATTAGCGAAGTGAATAGTGACTTCGTTAGGCGTAATCATTTAATTACGACGCAATGAAAAATTTGTTAATTTGGAATTGGCGAATCCGAGCCCGGGATTGTTTACGAGCGCATTCGTATTTCGAATTTGAGTACGGTACGTAAGTCAAATCAAGCGTCAAATCGCAAGTCACATCAAGCGTCAAATCACATGTCACTTTGAGTGATGTGACACTTGATTGATTGATGTGATTGATTGAGTTGTTTGGTTAGTTAATGAGTGTGGAACACTCAAGGTTGGTGGAAAGCTTTTTGAAAGCTTAACAAGACATTTACTACTTTTTAATTTATGGTATATATGTCTTTGATTTTTTGAAAATCAACACAACTCTCACAACTCTTCACTCTTTACATTCTCTTCATCCTCTCGCCCAAGAGGGAAGTTCTTGTTCTGGTTTGCTGCGAAACCAGTGAAGAAAAATGGGAAGCAAAGTGTGATTTTATGGCAAAATCGAGAGTACTAGCACACTCCGGGATCATGCGAAGGCTATAGGGAAGTCCACCCATGAACCGGGAATCAAATGACGAAGCTTGGAGCTTGGTTTCTTATTGATTGAAGGCCGAACCTGTGAGCAAAACAGCAGCCACTGTCGAGTAGAAAACAATGAGCATAATTCGTTTTTGTTGCTTTGCGCGTCGCTCAACCGATCGATGTGAGTATTCTGCGTTTTTCTCGATTGTATTCACACATGTTCATGCTTGTTTGTTGATCCTTGGGACCTTAGTAAACTCCAACAATGGTATCAGAGCAAGGAAAAGCATGAAAAAGTTTAGGGCTTAAAAATTGGGTAAACTGATTTTGAGCATGATTTAATTAAATTGGATGTTTGAATATGCTTAAATCATGTTGAATTGAAGTTTGATTGGATCAATTTCAAGAAAATTGGTTTGGAACAATTTTTGCCCAAATTGTTGTGTTGGCCGAATGGTCTAGCCCTAAAATGTCTTGGTGATTTTTTCATTTTTGATCATTGGATGACTTGAATTAAATGGATTGAAACCGAATCGGACAAAAAAATTACCCCATATTGCTGAGACATTAGAAGCATGAATTGGGTTTGTTTTTTGATAAAATGTTTTGGACATGTTTTTTTATTGAAAGTATGATTAATTAGTACTAATTTGGTGTTTTGGAAATATTGATTTATGTGATTACTTATGCAATACACTTTAGAATTAATTAAATTGTGAAATTGGGTTTTTGTGATTTAATTGATTTGGGCCTATTTTGTGAAATTGGGCTTGAAAGTTGTTATTGAGCTTATTGGGCTTGGTTGTACCAAGTTGGGTTAAGGCAAATTGGATTGGATCCAATTGGGCCCAAAACCGCCTCCATAAAGCCCAAATGCGACTTAATGGACCTTTAAAGTTTAATTGGGCCTAATGGGCCAAGATTGATTTCTAGGCTTATGGGGTAACTCCCGGATTGGACTTTGGTTATTAGGTTCGACCCGAGTTGACCAAAATTCCACGCCTTAAGAAATTAATTAAAAGCCCATTGGACTTTAATTAAATTAACGTTGGACGTTAATCGGGCTTTGAGACCCGTTGTGATTAAATTTGGAATTTAAGTCGTAAAGGTTCGTAAATAAAGTATAATATTTAATTTGGAATTAAATAATGAATTAGAATTAAATACAAATTGAATTAGATTTAATTCTGTAGTTTAATTTAATTCGAGAATTCGTACTTTGAGTACTTATTCGCAAAAACGAGTTTGACTTGAGCAAAATCAAATCGTTGTTTGAACATTGGATGATCACTAATTATCAGATTAATTAATTTGATTAGATTGATTGATAACATGCTTGTGTGAATACGTGGTTGCGGTGCATGAATAATGTATATCGGATGGATATTAGATGGGTGGGGCAATTTTAGAAATTATTGTAATAAATTTGATTTATTAATTGGACCTGCGTGTCCAGCTTTATTACCTCATTATTCTTTGTATTCTCTTCTCACCTATTCCCCTCAATTTAAATGAGGTTTCTTTAGAAGTGTAGTGTAACGGGTAGAAGTAATACATGTGCTAGCGGGAGAGAGAAAGGGAGAGATTTGATCTAGGATCAATGTGTAAAGTATCCATCCGCATATCATTATTATTTTATCATACACGCTTTCTAATGTGTTTAGAATGCATGTTTGAGGGTGTATGATGATGAGACCTTAACAAAGATAATAAATGTTGGACATTATGACCCATAGCGTCACTATTTTGTAAATGATATTGTATTATTGTACAAAATTAACTATGTGATAATGAAATTGCCCTTTTGCCGTTTTGTAAAATTATTTACTTTGATATATTAATGGCAAAAGTCCATATGATTAGTTCCGTATTGAGATGATATGAGACAGTATCAATATAAAAGGATTAATAATTAAATATCCCTAGTCGGAGTATTATCGAGATCGGACATCGATAATGCGGAATAGACTAGTATTGCACTTGTGCGAGTTGTGATGGCACAACGGCATAGTTCTCATATATTTAAGTATTGGATACTTATGCAAGTGTGGTAGGAGGTTGTGTTTTACCGATGGTACGGAAAACAGCTTCGCTCTGGATAGACCCCGCAGAATCCCATTGGTAGTATGTCTGCGTGTCTATGGGAGGCCGCATCAGGGTAGGTGTATATGGTCTTAACCTGAGACTTGCATCGCTAGTACTTGCGACAATCGGTAAACTTTGGTTTTGGTGGTTCGGGACTTTAACCGGTTCTGTGTACGCCTCTTCTGGGTTTATCGAGAATCGTAGTGTACTGGATGTGATGTCAAGATGGAAGTATCACTTCAGACATATGGAGATGATGATCACGCAGGATACAGAACTAGTCCTCTATAAAAGGTTGCAACCGTCGGGACAATATGACCAGGTCAGGATTGTCCGATTTAAAGAGACTAGTTGTTTGATATCCGATATATGTTTCGTACGGGGCAGACACATTTCCAGCCCCAGGCCTAGCATGTGATCGTCCGATACTGGATCGATATATGCGATACTACGGTATACTACGCTTGATAAAGATCTTATATTCCAGTAAGAATATTTCTGGAGAATTGGGTAGGCATGGCGCTTTGCTAGAAGCCAACCTTGTCTTGTGAATCGGTAAAGACGTAGTACGAGGTACGTACGTGTTTGGATTATCCAACGACCGTATTTACTGCCAACATATCCGGAGATCTCTTGGGTCGCTTCCTGAAGATTCACCTATGACGTTTGATTCGAACCTTATTAATCTTGGATTAATTGCGGAGAAACTTTATCTTGGATAAAATGCCTTATTATGAGGGAGAGAGAGATCTATTAATTTGGAATTAATCGATAAAATAATATATTCGATATATTATTAAACGAAATTAGATTTCGACGCGGAATTAAAATCGGATTTTAATTCGGGCAAACGAATTAATTTTGAATTAATTCATTGGCGAACTGAATAGTAATTTCGCAAGGCGTAATTATTTAATTCACGTCGCGACGGAAATTCGTTAATTTGGAATTAACGAAACCGAGCCCGAAAGTGCTTGCGGACACATTCGTATTTTGAATCGAGTGATATCCGCAAATCACATCGCGATATCTCATTACTTAATACGAATAGATAGTGAATGTATCTAGTTACCTTTGAGGGATGATGCATTGTCTCTAATCTCAAAGTATGGTAATGATAGCAAATGATGGATTCATTTTGGAGGGAAATCCATGCACGGTTTTGGAAGGATTTTTTGCATTAAAAAATTCTTTTGGTATTAGATATCACTTCACTTTTCATTTTCCTTGGTCATTCACGTTTTTTGGCATGAAAAGGAAACAAAATCAAAAGTGAAACACTCTCCTCTCTTCCTCTCTTGCTCAGGCCGTGAGCTGCATACACAAGGCAGAAAATTGTTTTCTCATTCTCCATTTTTGCTAGCACAAGCAAGGATCAAAAGAGGTGATAGGGAAACAACCTTGGAGCTTGGAACACTTGAAGATTTGAAGCTTCTCTCCATCTTCTTGCTTGGCCGAAACTTCAACCTTGGAGGCTCAAGGATCCTCTTCACCATTTTCATCACATAGCTTTGTAAGTATGTTTCCGCCATCCTTCAAGCTTTGCATGTATGTTTAATGTATTTATAT
>SKCR01008216.1:0-31903 GCA_019454045.1 Zanthoxylum bungeanum | reverse complement strand
TGTTAATATTTTGTTGGCTGTGTATATGAAGAATGGTAAAAATAATCGGAGAATTTACTTATTCAGTAATTTAGAAAGAAATAAAACAACTAGTAACTTGTAGTAGAAGTTTCACCTGATTAGTTACTAACTTATTATTCTCTTTTCGCTTGTCTTTTTGCTTTTGTGTGCATTAGTTTTAATACCTTTTTACTTTTGTAAAATGTTGGTGGGTATCACATTGCTGTAAACCCTCACGAGACAACAACTCGTCCACTAGGGACACCTAGGGGTTTAAAGGCTTGTTGCATATGCTAAATGCAACCGTGATCCCTACGAAAATGGGGTTAGTTAAATTATATTCTGTTATTTTATTCTGTATTTTGCTCGAGGACTAGCAAAATGTTAGGTTTGGGGGTGTGAGGAGTGGTATTTATATCACTATTTCCCACTCATTTAATCTAATATTTTGTATAGTTTCTTGAGTTTTGTGAATGTTTTGATGTGTTTTTTGTGTTATTTTGTAGATAATAAAGTTCAGGACATTCGGGAGGTGATTTGGAGTAAAACAGTGAAAATTGGTGAAAAAATGGCATTTTGGTAATTTCCACAAGCGTCGCGCCCGCCGACTTCCGCGTCGCGACGCCCAGCGTGAGCCGAATCTGCTAACGTGCGCCTGGTCAACTGATCAGGATTTGAAGAAGTTTGACTTTGCTAAAATGCGCCGTGCACGTGTCACCATCACAAACGAATCTGCTAACGTGCGCGCGTGCCACGTGTCAACATCATATGCTGCCGACACGTGTGACTTGACCGTGTCGCCTTGTCATCAGCCATGTCAGCGGTCAACGAGTCAACTATGCCATGTGTCAGCCACGTCATCGGCCACGTCACAAGGTCAACCAAGTCAACTGACACCTCAGCATCAGCCATCAATCGCGTGACACGTGTCCCACGTGTCGCAATCCTATTGTGCCGACAATTTGCAACACACGCCAGCGCACGTCATCGCCACGTCAGAGCCACATATCGCCACGTCAGCATGACGTCCATCAATGACGTCATCACAATAATTGAGTCTTAGCCGCCTTGCCACGTGTCGGCTCAACAGTCAAGCCGCCATGCCACGTGTCGCCTTTCTCATCGTGCCCGTCGAACAAATAGTGAAAAACCAGTGTCGCGACGCTGAGGGCTGGGTGTCGCGACGCGAGAACAGTGCCCGAACAGTGAAAATTTTTTTTTTTTGCTATAAAATAGGGGCGAATTTTTAGTTTTTAAACACCTCACAACCTCTCTCTCGTGATTTCTCTCTCTAGAGAGAGTTTCTCTCTCTAGAATTTTTATTTTTATTTTATTTTTAGTTTTTTTTAATTTTATTTATTGTAATTTATTTTAATTACCATTTGTAATAATAATATAAGTTAATTTTACTTTTACTTTTTACAGTTTTTACTTTCATGAAAAGATTCCCAGCTAGGGTGAAAGGTAATTCTTTACTGTTACTATGTAGATTAATCTACCTTAAAAATAATAATTTAACTATTTAAAATATTACTTAATAAGGAATACCGCTATAAAAGTGGGCGGTTGGTATATTTATTTTCTGTTTAGTTGGAACTGATTAATCAGGATAAAACGCCAATTGGTCGGTTGAGAAATTTTTTGGGTACGCCTGTATGGCTTGATTATGGACAAATATTACCGCCTTATGGCTGGTTGACTTAATTGGACTTAATCAGGATCGCAGATTGGTCGGGTTGGTTTTCTATAAGGTCCCAAGGTCAAACAAGACATGAAATTATGTGTGAACACACCACGGAGGTAGCGGAATACTCACATTGATCGGTTGAGTCGATTTGGAGACGATTCAAGCCCAAAAACGCACTGCCTTTCACGCCCACTGCATGCAGTCCACTGCCCTGCAAAACAGAAAATTGGGTGAAGAAACGGAGCTCCAATCTTCGTCGAATGGATCCCGTCTCATGGGGAACCTCCCTACCACCTTCGCAAGACTCGTAGTGTGCTAGCACTTGCGGTTTTCACCATGAAAACCCAACTCTTGGCTTCCCTTGCTCACGATTTTCTGGTTCAAAACCAGTCCAAAGTTTCTGTTTTTGGCGTGAGGTGAGAAGAGAGAATGAGAGAGTTGAATTTGTGTTATTTTTTAAAATGATTTACCAAAAATCAATTTATATTTATGCCATAATTTTATTAAATTAATAATAAATTTATGACACAAACATGCAATGGCTTAGAGTGTCAAACACTCAAACTCCATGCAATAACATTGAGTGCATTGTACACTATCTCCATGCAATGCATTAGAATGACATGTGTCATGTGGGCCCCACACGTTTCCAAATGAAAGTGGGCCCACGTGCACTCACGCGTTCGGGTTCGATATTTCCGAAATACCGAGCTTACGTCGCGACGTTAATTCAATCGAATTTAAATAAATAATTGCGCCTGGCGAATTATTATTTACGTCGCTAACGAATTAATTCTAAATTAACTCGTTTGCCCGAATTAAAATCTAATTTTAATTCCGCGTCGAAATCTAATTTCATTTAATATATCGAATATATTAATTCATCGATTAATTCCAAATTAATCGTTCTCTCTCTTTAGACGACATTTTATCCCGGATAAAATATCTCCGTTATTAATCCTAGATTAATTTTCTCTCTCTTCTATATAATCCCAGATTATTCAAGAGTGCGAGTTGTGCGTCATCGGTGGATTATCGGGAAGCGACCCATGAGATCCCCGGATAATCTGGCAGTAAATACGGTCGTCGGAGTATCCGAATCACGTACGTACCAAGTACTACGTTCTACCGATTTACGAGACAAGGTCGACTCCTAGCAAAGCACCAAGTCTTCCCAATTTCTCCGGACATATTCATCAAAGAATATTAGATCTGTATCAAGCGTAGTATACAATTGTATTGTGCATATTGGCCCAGTATCGGATAATCACGTGCTAGGGCTGGGGCTGGATAAGTGTCTGCCCCGTCCGAAACACATATCGGATGTCTGGTAACTAGTCTCTATAATCGGATATTCATGACCTGGTCATAATATCACGATTGGATGCGCATCACTTTAAGAGCACTAATACCGTATCCTGCGTGACATCATCTCCATTATGACTGGAGTGACACTTCCATCTCGACATCACATCCAATACACTACGATTCCTGATAAACCCAGAAGAGGTGAACACAGAACCAGTTAAGATCCCCCACCACCAAAACCAAAGTTTACCGATTGTCGTAAGTATTAGCGATGTAAGTCTCAGGTTAAGACTATACACACCTACCTTGATTTCGGCCTCCCATAGACACCTAGTCATAATACCAATGGGATTCCGAAGGTCTATCCAGAGCGAAGCTGTTTCCCGTACCATCGGTGAAACACGACCTCCTATCGCACTTGCACAAGTATCCAATACTTATATATATGAGAACTATGCCGTTGTGCCCTCACAACGCGCACAAGTGCAATACTAGCCTATTCCGCATTATCGATGTCCAGTCTCGATAATACTACGGCTAGGGATATTTAATGATTAATCCTTCGTGGACTGATACTGTCTCATATCATCTCAATCCAGGAACTAATCATAGGGACCTCTCTTCATTTATATATCTAAGGTGATCTAATCACAAATGACGAGAGTGCAATTTCCTTGTTACATAGTTAATTTGCTACAACAACACAATGATCTGTGCAAATAGTGACGCTATGGGTCATTTTGTCCAACAATCTCCCACTTGGCACATTGCGAGTCACTCAAGTGTCCTACAACCTGAACTATGTACGGTTCGCTCAAATTGCTGAGGAAAGGTTTTCGTCAGCGGATTTGTTCGATTATCGTTTGACGCGATTTATACGATCATCACATCGCCACGATGTATGATCCGAACGAATCAGATGATATAGAAGTATATATCTGGATCGTCGATGAGACCTTTAATTCCTTAGCCTGTGCTGACGCCTAGCTCAGCTGCTAACAGAACTATATCTAATCTAATTAGATTTATTTTCGACCCAAAAGACTTCTATTGCTGCCTCAGCTGCAGCAATAATCCGCGTTTGTTGTTTATTCGGCAACAGTTATCTTGCTTGGAAGATTTCCAGCTCACTGTCCCGTTATTCAAACTTTATAGTACCGCAGTATTTAACTGTTTGGAAACTTGCAGCAGTGATCCCAGTCACTTCAAGTTCTCCTTCTCCATAGTTTAAGATAGCATCTTTAGTTCTCTGAGATACTAACAGATGTTCTTAACTTCAATCCAGTGACTGTCACTTGGATTGACCTGATTGTGACTCCATATGCTTGAAGCGTATGAGACACCAATACAAGTACATTTTAATGTACAATTTCCCAGAGAGTGTTAACAACTCCAAATCTATCCCAGTAGATCTTTATTCCTCTAATAAAGGTTGTTACTCCCCAGAATTCTACGGAGAATTTCTATTGAAAGCCAAGCTTTCAACAATAGCTTTATGGGAATTTCACTGTCAGTGCGCTCTCCCACTAACCTCCTTATATACACAAGAATTATTTCGTTTTGAGTCAAATCATAAACCATTATGATTATTTCAAAACGACAGTTCCAAGAACCTTATGCTTGCATCAATCCAAACATGGATCGAATAACCCGCAAACCTTGTTTGTCGGTTATACAAAATCGTCAGGATGTTGTAAACATCCTCCAAAAGGTTTCCTTTTCAGGAAAGCGATTTTGATTTGTAACTGACATATTTCATAAATGAAATATACAGTTATCAACAAGCATCTTCAAAATGGATTTACCATGGCAACATGTAAAAGGTTGAACCGTTATTAACATAATGTTGATAACGATACCTTTCCGTCAAAACCTTAGTTTGCACGTTGGTATGTTGCCTTCCATGTATGTCTTCCTTGAAGACGTTTAATGTACCATAGGCACAACGCCTTGTGGTACAACAACTAGTATCCAAACATAGTTGTTATACATGGAATCCATTTCGGACTCATGGCACTTTGCCATAACAGGAGTCGATACCTCGTATCACTTCCTCATAACGTAGTCGGATGGTACACCTCCATAAGATTGACATCTTTATGAGGTTAGATCAGAAACCCATACCTAGGTTGTTTTCTGACTCTATCCGATCTACTAGTTTCTTGTGTATTTGAAGATTAATGGTATAGTTTCATCATAGATGAACTATTTGTGTTCCATTAAGGACTTCGTGCCTTGAACAGTATTACTCCGATTTTCATCGAGTATCACTATCCTCCCACTGACCACTGCATATCGGTATTCCTCTCAGGAAAACCGCATGGTGAGCAACAATTACATTGTTCTCATGTGGGATTTACAAGTACTATACTTAAGGTTTCCCTTAGGATAACCTATATTGGCACTTATCCAATTTGGGTCTTTAGTTTGGTATCATCCAAACGTTATGCCTGGCATACCCAAATTATCAGGAATGAGAAACCTCGTTTCTTTCCTGTTCATATCCTATATGATATCTGTCAAACAGATTTATATGGAACCTTATTCTAAATAAGTTTTGCACTGTTAATACATATCCTGTTGAAGGAAATAGTAGCTCAGAGCGACTCGTGATAAACCTTATCATGTCCAACAAAATTCGTTTTAGTTCCACACATCGTCTAACTGACGTGTCTCGAGAGGAGTCCTCATCTGAAAGAATACCATACTCTTTCATGTACGTATGAAACTTACTGCTTAAGTATTTTCCATTACGGTATTACCGTGGCGGAATAATACTATAGCCGATCTGTTTGTCTACTTCGTGTCGAAACTCTAAAGTTTCCGATCTGTGTTCTTCAAAAGAAACACATAACCACAACGTGATGTCACATCCGTTAAGGTCACGAAATATTCATGTTCACATCTAGCCTAGCTAGATATGGGCCCACTTACTTCACCATGAATAGGGCTAACAGATCGGTGGCCCTTTTACTATTACCAAGTAAATAGTATTTTAGGTATTTAACCTAATAAACTAGATTCGTAGACCTTATTTGAATAGTCAAATCAGTCCTAGTACCTCTTAAAAGTGTGGATATACGAGTCTTCTTTAATTGTGTCCTAGACAACAATGCCACAAATAAGTCTCTATTGATCAAATCAATATGAGCTATTTATTTGTCATTTTATATGTTTGAGATTTTATTTATATTCAAAATATAAATTCTGTTATTTACATCCAATGTATTTATCTCAGTATCATCTTTATATATTGAAACACTTTAGTGTTCTAGAATATAAAGGTTTTATCCGCAATGGATTAAACACTGATATAGAGATAATGTCTCTAGATAAACTAGTTACATTATAACATTTCCTAATTTAAGTACATACCCAAAGGGTAGTTCCTAAACTTAGGTATCTACGGTCGAAACAGCGACTTTCGTCCCGTTTCCAATTCGCAGAGAAATCTCGGCTTGAAGCCAGTATCCAGCTCACAGCGGATTCTGAACGTCAATACATATATTTTATGTACCACACTAAGTATTTCAATTTCAATACTAGTAGTGAACATAACTTTGACAAATATTTTAAAGTTAGAGCCTCGCCCTTTCTTTAATTCCTTCGTGTCTTCCATATCCAAATGGTAGTCACTTTGGGATATGTCAATTATCCTTTTCAATATTTCACAACCTTTGCCAAACCTGGGGTTTTAGAATATCGAAACGATGTGCACCTTGTGCTACATGCCCAATTGCAAACTTTGACTTTTCTCCACTAGAATAGTCAATTAATTCTCCAAGATTTATTAATTGCAATTTTAATACTTTTAAATCTAAAGATAGATTTATTATAAGTATATTAATTAAGCACTAAAGTCATCATCACATAAATCTTCCAAAGACTTTATGCTCTACTATTTGCTTAATTAGGGCTTAGTCATAATAAGTTATTTTATCAAATAAATTAACCTATTATTAATTCCCAATTGAAAATTAAATCATTTAAAACATTTAATCCAAGGATTATATATTTTAAATATTCAACCTTTCAATTCTTTCTTGATTTCAATAGTCCAACTATTTAATCAATTTAATAAGGTACTATTTATATGATGACAATAATCCAATTATTTAATCAACTATAATTTTAATATTGATTACTATAATCCAATTATAAAATCAACTATCATTTTAATTCAATTATATTGATTACTATAATCCAATTATAAAATCAACTATATATTGAATGAGTTTGTATATAGTCCAACTATATATATTTTAAAACAACATAAAATATTAGTCCGACTAATACTTTTGATTAATATGACGAGTAAATATAAATGAGCGTGTTTAGCGAGTAATTGAACGAATGTTGCAAATTCAATACTTGCCTCCCACTATTTTTCGTCAAGCCTCTAACCCTCTGTGGAGTACTCGGGAACCGTGTTTCCTAGTGGGCTAGGATCCTATTAAATAACACACAACCCTGACTTTGGCCAATAAAAAGCTGTATGCTATTTAACTAGGTAGATCTCTCAGATCAATTGGATCTTATCCAATTCCTAGATCCGGTTAGGTGGACATCCAAGTCCGAAACATATGTATAATGTCAATGTAACAATTACATTTTCCTAACCATATCCTCCGAATCATTTAGGCCTTGGCTTTGGCCAACAAAAACCTAATGATTCCAGTTAAGCGGGACCCATTGACGAGGAAAGTTTCGTAATCAATGTCATTGGACAAAAAGTGATCTGACTTTGGTCAATAAAAATCACGATTTGGACAAGACACCGATATGCAACAAAACTCTCATGATTCAAGTACATCCTTGATTGACAAAGGTCTTGACTTTGGTCAAAAACAACCAATGCCAACTTCGGATCTTGAACAAGAATCATTCAATGGAAGGATATTTGCTTAATATAAACGAGGGTTTTTCGCGTGCAAATTGGCTACCAATTTAATTATCTTTGTTAGGTCTCATCATCATACACCCTTAAACATGCATTCTAAATACATAATAAAGCGAGTATGAAATAAAATAATAATGATATGCGGATGGATACTTAACACATTGATCCTAGATCAAATCTCTCCCTTTCTCACTCAAGCTAGCACTTGTACTACTTCTACCCGTTACACTACACTTCTAAAGAAACCTCATATACATAGAGGGGAATAGGTGAGAAGAGAATACAAAGAGAAAGAAGGTGATAAGGCTGGACACGCAGGTCCAATTTAATAAATCGAATTTATTACAACAATTTCTAAAATTGCCCACCCGACTAATATCCATCCGATATACATTATTCATTCAACACAACCACGTATTCACACACACAAGCATGCTATCAATCAATCTAATCAAATTAATTAATCTGATAATTAAGTGATCATCCAATGTTCAAACAACGATTTGATTTTGTTCGAGTCAAACTCGTTTTTGCGAATAAGTACTCAAAGTACGAATTCATGAATTAAATTAAACTACATCATTAAATCAAATTTAACATGTATTTAATACTAATTCATTATTCAATTCCAAATTAAATATTGCACTTTTTTAATAAACCTTTACGATTTAAATTCCAAATTCAATCGCGTCGGGACTCAAAGTCCGATTAACGTCCAACGTCAATTTAATTCAAGTCTAATGGGCTTCAATTAATTTCTTTAGGCATGGGCTTCGGCAACCAAAGCCCAATAGTGGAATCACCCAAAATGCCTTAGAAATCAATTTCGGCCCATTAGGCCCAATTAAACATTAAAGGTTCATTAGTCGCAATTGGGCTTTATGGTTAAGGTTTTGGGCCCAATTGGATCCAATCCACTTGGCCTAAACCAAACTTGATAAATCAAGCCCAATAGGCCCAATTACAACAATAATTCTAATTTCCAAAATTAGGCCCAATAAATTAAATCCAAAATCCAATTTTTCACAATTTAATTACCAAAAGTGCATATAATGATTAATCACTAAATCAACATTTCCAAAACACCAAATTAGTCCAATTAATCATACTTAATTCATTATTACATGTCAAACACACATAATGAAAAATCAAACCCATTTACATGCTTGCAAGTCTCGGCCAAGGGAGTGATTTCATGTCCAATTCGGTTTCAATCCAATTAATCCGCAATCGACATTAAATCATATCCGAATGATTTCAATACATCCAATTATCAAAATCAAAAATTTCCAAGACAACATAGGGCATATCCAATTCGGCCAACCATGGAATTTAGGGGTTATGTTCAATTCAAAGTACAATCCAATTGACATTAAATTAACATCATCCTAATGATTTTAACTCATCCAATGAATTAAAATCAACAAATTCCAATGATTCAAATCAATTTTGCATTCGGCCAAGGCATATAATTTGGGGAAAATAATTCCAAATCATTTTTCATCAAATTAGTCCAACCAAAATGAATTTAAACATGTTATAAGCATACTCAAACAAACAATTCATTCAAATCATGCTCAACAAACATTTACCCAAATTTTAAACCCTACAAATTTCATGCTTGCAACTTTAGCTCTGATACCATTGTTGGTTTTCTATAAGGTCCCAAGGTCAAACAAGACATGAAATTATGTGTGAACACACCAACGGAGGTAGCGGAATACTCACATTGATCGGTTGAGTCGATTTGGAGACGATTCAAGCCCAAAAACGCACTGCCTTTCACGCCCACTGCATGCAGTCCACTGCCCTGCAAAACAGAAAATTGGGTGAAGAAACGGAGCTCCAATCTTCGTCGGATGGATCCCGTCTCATGGGGAACCTCCCTACCACCTTCGCAAGACTCGTAGTGTGCTAGCACTTGCGGTTTTCACCATGAAAACCCACTCTTGGCTTCCCTTGCTCACGATTTTTCTGGTTCAAAACCAGTCCAAAGTTTCTGTTTTGGGCGTGAGAGAGAAGAGAGAATGAGAGAGTTTGTATTTGTGTTATTTTTTTAAAATGATTTACCAAAAATCAATTTATATTTATGCCATAATTTATTAAATTAATAATAAATTTATGACACACACATGCAATGGCTTAGAGTGTCAAACACTCAAACTCCATGCAATAACATTGAGTGCATTGTACACTATCTACATGAAAGCATTAGAATGACATGTGTCATGTGGGCCCCCACACGTTTCCAAATGAAAGTGGGCCCACGTGCACTCACGCGTTCGGGTTCGATATTTCCGAAATACCGAGCTTACGTCGCGACGTTAATTCAATCGAATTTAAATAAATAATTGCGCCTGGCGAAATTATTATTACGTCGCTAACGAATTAATTCTAAATTAACTCGTTTGCCCGAATTAAAATCTAATTTTAATTCCGCGTCGAAATCTAATTTCGTTTAATATATCGAATATATTAATTCATCGATTAATTCCAAATTAATCGTTCTCTCTCTTTAGACGACATTTTATCCCGGATAAAATATCTCCGTTATTAATCCTAGATTAATTTTCTCTCTCTTCTATATAATCCCAGATTATTCAAGAGTGCGAGTTGTGCGTCATCGGTGGATTATCGGGAAGCGACCCATGAGATCCCCGGATAATCTGGCAGTAAATACGGTCGTCGGAGTATCCGAATCACGTACGTACCAAGTACTACGTTCTACCGATTTACGAGACAAGGTCGACTCCTAGCAAAGCACCAAGTCTACCCAATTCTCCGGACATATCCATTTAAGAATATTAAGATCTGTATCAAGCGTAGTATACAATTGTATTGTGCATATTGGCCCAGTATCGGATAATCACGTGCTAGGGCTGGGGCTGGATAAGTGTCTGCCCCGTCCGAAACACATATCGGATGTCTGGTAACTAGTCTCTATAATCGGATATTCATGACCTGGTCATAATATCACGATTGGATGCGCATCACTTTAAGAGCACTAATACCGTATCCTGCGTGACATCATCTCCATTATGACTGGAGTGACACTTCCATCTCGACATCACATCCAATACACTACGATTCCTGATAAACCCAGAAGAGGTGAACACAGAACCAGTTAAGATCCCCCACCACCAAAACCAAAGTTTACCGATTGTCGTAAGTATTAGCGATGTAAGTCTCAGGTTAAGACTATACACACCTACCTTGATTTCGGCCTCCCATAGACACCTAGTCATAATACCAATGGGATTCCGAAGGGTCTATCCAGAGCGAAGCTGTTTCCCGTACCATCGGAAACACGACCTCCTATCGCACTTGCACAGTATCCAATACTTATATATATGAGAACTATGCCGTTGTGCCCTCACAACGCGCACAAGTGCAATACTAGCCTATTCCGCATTATCGATGTCCAGTCTCGATAATACTACGGCTAGGGATATTTAATGATTAATCCTTCGTGGACTGATACTGTCTCATATCATCTCAATCCAGGAACTAATCATAGGGACCTCTCTTCATTTATATATCTAAGGTGATCTAATCACAAATGACGAGAGTGCAATTTCCTTGTTACATAGTTAATTTGCTACAACAACACAATGATTGTGCAAATAGTGACGCTATGGGTCATTTTGTCCAACAGTCGGTTGGTTAAATTAATTCACAAGTTTATATATTATTTTATGGGAGATATCTAATTAGTGTTAGTAAAAGTAATTCCTTTACCTTAGCATTTTATTTTATGGCAATTTACTTTTCAGTATTTACTTTTCAGGCATTTTTACTTTATGTCTTTTACTTTTCAGTTGTAGCCCTAGTTATATGTTGTAACTAAATAGTTTTATCTGGGGTTGTGATGAATTTCAAATATCACCCATTATAAGGGTTAGATTATAGTTTGGTAATTAATGATTTTTTTATTGAGTCTTAATCTTAATGCTTTTTATTAACCGATCATAATAAATTGATTAGGTAACTTAAAATGAACTAGACATAGAGATTTTAAGTTTAAAAACCTTAGACTCAATAGCCCACGATCTGCCTTGAGGTAGATAACCCTTTTAATAGTTTCCTTACGATAGGAATATACCTGTCGGGCGAGGTAGCCAAATTGGAACTTAATCTTAATGAATCCAGATAATGTGGTAGACATAGGAATATGGTTTCAATTGGGTTATCTGGGGTATGTGTCTGACCATCGACAGATGCTTTCGCATTTGTGTCCAAATAAATCATTGTATTCCTAACGATAAAAGTATCACTCATCGCTATCCAAAATTGTTAATCTTATACCATCACTTATATTGATATTCAGTTTGTACTTCACTAATCGATAAATCTTCAATACACTTAATAACATTAATCACTTTATCATAATATAATGAATTGGAATAAATCACAACCCTAGATCTTAGTGTCTTTTGTTATTTCCTTTTTCACTTAGTATTTTTCTTTTGTTTTTTCTATTTATTTATTTATTTAGCAAAATCTTTCACCAAACAACAAACAATTCTCTCTTCTTCATTTAATTAGATATTTGTAAATAAATAGATTCAACAATTAATAACAACAGTAGGAATTAAGTCCTCGTGGGATCGATATTTTTATACTACTTGAACGATACGTGCGCTTGCTTGTTATAACGTGTGTGTTTACGCCGGTCACATTAGGACGTGCCAGGACAGTATTACTCGATTTTCATCGAGTTTTTACTATCCTTCCACTTACCGCTGCATATTGGTATTCCTCTCAGAAAACCGCATGGTGAGCAACAATCTAATTATTCTCTTGTGAGGTGTATAAGTACAATACTTATGGTATCCCTATGATAACCTACATTTGCACTTATCTAATTTGGGTTTTAGTTTGGTATCATCAAACGTATGCCTAGCATCCCAAATCATCAGGAATGTGAAACCCGGTTTCTTTCCCGTTCATATCTAATATGTTATCTGTCAAACAGATATTTATGGAACCTTATTCAAAATAAGTTCTGCACTGTTTAGCGCTTATCCGTTGAAGGAAATGGTTAGCTCAGAGCGACTCATGATTAACCTTATCATGTCTTACAAAATTCGGTTTCTCATTTCGGACACACCGTCAAACTGACGTGTTCCGGGAGGAGTCCTCATTGAAAGAATTCTATACTCTTTCAAGTATATGACCGGCGTAAACACACACGTATAACGCAAGCGCACGTATCGTTCAAGTAGTATAAAAATATCGATCCCACGAGGACTTATTTCCTACTGTTGTTATTAATTATTGAATCTATTTATTTACAAATATCTAATTAAATGGAGAATAGAGAGATTGTTTGTTTGATGGTTGAAAGTGTGTTGTTAAATAAATAAATAAATAAAAAGACAAAAGAAAATACTAAGGAAAATAACAAAAGACACAAAGTTCTAGGGTTGTGATTTATTCCAATATCATTATAAAGATGAAGTGATTATTTTATAGTTAGGAAATACAATGATTTATTAACCTGGAACACGAAATTATGCGAAAGCATCCGTCGATGGTCAGACACAAATACCCAGTATAACCCAATTGAACCATATTCCTATGTCACCCACATTATCTGGATTCATTAAGATTAAGTTCCAATTTATGGCTACCCTCGCCCGACAGGTATATTCCTATCCTGTAAGGAAATCTATTAAAGGTTATCTATCCTCAAGGAAGATCGTGGGCTATTAAGTCTAAGGTGAAACCTAAAATCCCTATGTCTAGTTCATTTTAGATTTACCTAATCAATTTTATTGGTGATCAAACAACAAAAAGCATTAAGCTTAAGACTTAATAAATAAACCTTTAAATTACCCAAACTATAATCTAACCTTATAAACTGGTGATATTGAAATTCATCACAACCTTAGAAAACTAACACATAATTATGACTAGTAAAAACATAGATTAAAAGACATAAAGTAAAAATGCTAAAAAGTAAATTACAATAAAATAAAATGCTAAGGTAAAAGAAATTACTTTTACTACTACTAATTTAGATATCTCCCATAAAATAATATATAAACTTGTGATATTATTTAATCAACCGACCAATCTGGCGGTATCCTTGATTAATCAGGTTCCAACCAACCAAAAATAAATTACCAACCGACCAATATAGCGGTATCCTTTATTAATCAGTTTTAAAGTGTAAATATATTATTTTTAAGGGGATTAATCTAAATAGTAACAGTAAGAAGAATTACCTTTCACCCTAGCTGGGAAATTACTTTCTCATGAATAGTAAAAACTGTAAAAAGTAAAAAGTAAAATTAAATTACTATTATTACAAATGGTAATTAAAATAAATACAAATAAATAAATTAAAAAAAAACTAAAAATAAAAATAAAAATAAAAATTCTAGAGAGAGAAATCTCTCTAGAGAGAGAAATCAAGAGAGAGAGAAAGGTCTCTAAATTCTGAAAATTCGCGCAGTATTTATAGAAATATTTTCACTGTTTCCAGCGTCGCGACGCCAAGGACCTCAGCGTCGCGACGCTGGATTTGTCACTGTTTGTCGACGTGGCACGCTGAGAAGGCGACACGTGGTATGGCGGGGCTAATGTTCACGCGACACGTTCAAGGCGGCTAAGACTCAATTATTGTGATGACGTCATTGATGACGTCATGCTGATGTGGCGATGACGTGGCGCTGATGTGGCGATGACGTGGCGCTGGCGTTGGTGGCGTGTGTTGCAATTGTCGGCACAATAGGATTGCGACACGTGGCGACACGGTGATTGGTGATGCTGAGGTGTCAAGTTGACTTGGTTGACCTTGTGACGTGGCTGATGACGTGGCATGACACATGGCATGTTGACTCGTTGACCGCTGACATGGCTGATGACAAGGCGACACGTGTCAAGTCAAAGTGTCGGCAGCATATGATGTTGACACGTGGCACGGCGCACGTTAGCAGATTCGTTGTGATGGTGACACGTGGCACGGTGCATTTTAGCATAGTCAAACCTTCTCAATCCTGACCTGTTGACCAGGCGCACGTTAGCAGATTCGGCTCACGCTGGGCGTCGCGACGCGGAAGGTTTGGGCGGCGCGACGCTGGAAATTACCAAAATGCCCTTTTTCGCCAATTTTTACTGTTTTGCTCCAAATTACCTCCAGAATGTCCTGAAACTTATTTATCTACAAAATAACACAAAACACATCAAAACTTCACAAAACTCAAGAAACTATACAAAATATTAGATTAAATGAGTGGGAAATAGTGATATAAATACCACTCATCACACCCCCAAACCTAACATTTTGCTAGTCCTCGAGCAAAATATAAAATGAAATAACATAATAAAATTTAACTAAGCCATTTTCGTAGGGATCACGGTTGCATTTAGCATATGCAACAAGCCTTTAAACCCCTAGGTGTCCCTAGTGGACGAGTTGTAGTCTCGTGAGGGTTTACAGCAATGATACCCACAAACATTTTACAAAAGTAAAAAGGTATTAAAACTAATGCACACAAAAGCAAAAAGACAAGCGAAAAGAGAATAAAAAAGTTAGTAACTAATCAGGTGAAACTTCTACTACAAGTTACTAGTTGTTTTGTTTCTTTCTAAATTACCGAATAAGTAAATTCTCCGATTTTTTACCTTTCTTCATATACACAGTCAACATAATATAAACAACTCATTTTTGCCCACAACAGTCATAAGTGCAGTTGATAAGAGAGTATATTTTTGTCCTAAAGTTCTATCAGATTTCACACCTTTTTGTAGTAATGGAATAATTTTCTGATTTTTCTGATTTTTTCTTTGCTTTTCTGAATTTTGACTTTTTATTTATATACAATACCTTCCGTCTATGTAGCGAGCTTTGGGTCGGTGGCTCCCAAACCAGTTGGCTTTAGGGCACCAGGTGTTAAGACACCCCTACGAACTTAATTACTCAGACTTCAGATATGAATATATTTTTGCAGTATCTTCGATCCATGTAGCGAGCTTTGGGCCAATGACTCCCAAACCAGTTGTGTTTTAGGGCACTAGGTGTTAAAACACCCTTACAGACTTAATAACCGGATCTTAGATACTTTATTTTTGTACATCAAAATTTTTTATTTTTATTTTATTTTATTTTTTTTATTCCATAACTATGTATAGATGCTTCCTCCAATTAAACTATAGCACGGAATATTACAAATTTGTCAATTACAGCTCATGTCTGTATGTTACTATGTATGTTGATAATACCTGTCAAATGAGCATATGAAGATCCATTTTAGTCAGTATTATGGAGAATTCACAAATTAAATAATTCAAAAGGAAATAAACAAAAATTAACTTATTTCGAAATAAATGGTTTGAAATACGTCTCAAGAGTGGAAACTCCTTACTCGGCTATCTCTTACCAATTCACCTTTTTAGTTAAAATAAAAACATAAAAAAGCAAAATATTTTTGTAATTTTTGAAAATTTTTCAATTTTTTTGTATTTTTCGAAAAATTTTGGACTAAAAATAAAAATAAAAATAACACACATCTAAAAATAAGGTACTAAACAACTAAAGAACTGAATTTTGTTGCATAAATGAAAATTTTAACGGGAAGTATTAACACAAAGTTTTTGCACCCCCAAACCTAAATTAAGCATTGTCCCTAATGCGTTCAAAACATAAACAAAAGGTTGGAACAATGGTACCGAGTTTACGTGTTAGTCTCATCCTCGTCGCTATCTGAAAGTGGATCTGGAAACTGTGGAACAGTGATGTGCAAGTCTCTCGCCATATGCTGCAATGCCTGTCCCATGGCAATGTTGTAATCAGTGAGAAAATCAACACGCCTCTCCAAACGATCAAATCTATCTGAACTGAACGAGACTATGCTGCTCTATGTGGCTGAGCTGGTGGCTGCTGTGTGGAAGAAGATGCTCCAGCTTGAGCTTGTCTCTCTGTTCGGAGTTGCTGGATCAGTCGGGGAGTCAGGGCTGTCATGGGCTGCATAGGTTCTTCTTGTGGGTCAACTGGCACCATACTTAAAGTGCATAATGAGGTGATCAGGTAAGGGTAATACAGTCCAGCTTGCGATTGGGTAGCAGCCCAAGCAATATTTGAAGAGATAAGCACTCCCACGTCAATGGCTAGTCCTGTCATCAAGCAGTATAATAGAACCATCCTTCTCTGGTGACAAAAGTGATGTGGGTACCTGGAATGAGTGATCTCGTGAGGAAGTGAAACCAAACTCTCGCATCTGGTTTAAGAAACTTGGAACTCATCTTCATGTATTCCCCATTGCTGCTCATTTCCCAGGTGGCATTGGGGATACATAACTCATCTGTCATCTGCGAAATCTCAATCTCATCCCTCATTATCGTATAATCATCCACCTCCATCTCCGGGATCCCATAAAATTTATTGATCGTCACCGAGTCAAAGGACACATGTCTCCCTCTCACCATAGCCTGATAAGCGACATGCTGAGCAGCATTCGCGTAAAATTCTCGGACAACTGTAATGTATGCCGGTTTGGGTTGCTGGCACAGTTTCTGCCAGTGTCTGTCGGCAATCACCCTGTCTATATCTGGAAATAATCCAGAGGGATCTCAAAGCCTCTCTCAATGATTCCGACCTCTTTGTCAATCCCTTCTCATAGCGCTGTTCTGCAGCTGCTGAGACAAATTTTGTAATGTCAAAACTGGGTTCAGCAGCATGTTGAAGCTCTGGATCTCTTTGGTGGCATTTTTTTTCAGAAATTTCGGCAGAATCTCCTATGTTTTCCTCAAATCCTCAACAACACAAATCAACAAAAATCACTGCAAACACTCCAAATCAATCGATCACCGCACTTCGCCCCCAATTACTACGAATCAAATTAATCCACAATCCAACACTTCGCAATCAAAATTCCCAAATCAACACACCACAATTCAAACCTAATTACCAAATTAATTTACCAATTACCAAATTAAATTTATCAAATTATTACCGTTATTTCAAATTCTGATTTTGGCAGTGGTGATACTCTCGGCAGTGAAGATTCGGTAGCTGTGATGGTGAAGGAGGTTCTCGGCAAGGATGGCTCGGTTCCGGTTTGATTTGTCTCAGTTTGGTCGCAGGTGATGGCTTGTGTGGTTGATGATGGTGGCTTGGTGACTCGCGGTTGAGTCACGGCTCTGGTGTGTTGGTTGTGGACGGCAGTGATGGTCACGGCTTCTCTTGGTTCTCGGTTCGTGGTGGCTGGGCTGTGGTGGGTGGTGGTTCAGGCGAAATGGTTGCAGGTGATGGCTTTGGTTTGGTCGATGGAAGGCCGATTGGTTCGTTGGCTCGCGTTGAGTCACGGCAGGGGTGGATCTTGGTTTGATGGTGGTTGTTGGTGCGGCTGGTGGTGATTTGGTGTTATGGAGTGAGTTTCGGCTTTGTGTGGTATGTTGTTGAGGATGAAGAAGATGAAGAGTGAAATGAGATGCTGCCAGCGCCCTGCTTATGTCTCTGATTTCGAGTCAGCGTCGCGACGCCAAAAATTGCCTAGCGTCGCGACACTCGGTTCTTTAGGGTTAGGGTTTTGACTCGCGGTTTTTTTTTTTTTTTTTTTTTTTTTTTTTTTTTTTTAACAAAATCATGTTGTGACGGATAAATCCATAGGGACGCGTCTCAAAAGATGTCTCCTTACTTGGCCGTCTCCCGGATCAACTTTGTATCTTCGTGATTTTGTCAAATTTTTATTTTGGGAAAATCCCGCTTGTACTGGTTTGCTTTGTCCTGATAAATTCCATTTTAATTTTTCCTGCAAAACTACACACAATTAAAAAGTTCACACACAAAAATAAATAATTAAATAAATTACAACAAATTGCATGGGTTGCCTCCCTGCTAGCGCTAAATTTTTCGTCTTCAGCCAGACGTGACTGAAATTCATCTGTTAAGGAGGTTTCAATGTTGTTTTGGATGTCCTATCAAAGACAATCCCGTGAGCGTTGCTTTTGAAGGGTCTCTTCCAACGGTAAAGTGGCAAAAAGAATTTTGTCTTATTCAATGCTCGTGCTACTTTTTTTATCTTTGTTGTTCCAGTGGTTCCTGCAAAGAAAGAAATAAAATCAGGAGGTCTCGTATGGTGCTTGACTTGGAATGGAAATTCCATTTTGTCAAGCTTCTGGGTGATATCTTTGGTTAGTACTCCCCAAAACAGCGATGTTTCTCCTGAATGCTCTGGATCTTTAATAAGGTCAGATATTTGCTTCTCATTTGCTCTGTTTCTTGCTCCACATTTTCTTCACAGATGTATTTGAAAATTTCTGCATTAAGCTCTTCATCTGTCATCTGTGAAATACATGTTTCAAAATTGTCAACCTGAAAAGAAATGTTAGATTTTAGGTCTTCATCCTCTGATCTGGTTGAAATGATTGGCTCAGGTAGATCTTCTTCAAACATTTGTGCAATGGAATCTCCTAGATCTTCATTTTGAGGATACAGAATTCCATCCTCAATTTTTGATGCAGTTGGAACAAATATCTCAGTTTCATCTTCGTCAGAATCTGAATAATAGAAATCAAATCGAGACTTTGTCGGTTCGGATTCCTGAACTGATACCTCTGGTTGTTGATACTGCTCAGCTTCCTCCTCTGTTAAGGTGTCATTGTGAAATGTTTGGTACTTTGAGGTTTCATCAGTGTCATCTGAAACTGGTTCTTGAGGTATGATGTTCTGGTTTTCTGTTAATTGTCTGATCTGATCTGTCATTTTCTGTATGGATTCTGAGTTACTCTGAATTTGTGCATCAAATCGAGCTTCTTGTTCTTTGAACATGTGAATTAATTGATCTTCTCGGATGGTTCTGGTTCTTGATAAGGATCGAAGGAAGATGGTGGATAAGATGGAAAATGTGTTCTGTGAAATGTGATGGCTCTTCGTACCATGATTGTCTCCAGAAATTCTCCCACTCTGATCGATATATACATTGATCGCTCGGGTGGTTACTATTACAAATCACACATCTCCCCATTTCGTTCTGATGAACAAATGTAGCATTGCTTGGTTCTGGCATCCAGTGATAATTATTGGGCTCGACAACAGGCCACAGAAAACCGGACTGTTGCTCCCAGATTTGGGGTGTATCTTCTTGTAACGCTTGTAATTTTTCAATCTCCCAGTAGTGTTCCATTTTTTTAATCACCTGAAAACAAAAGAAATAAAAATTACAAAATAAAAGAAAGAAAATTAGATATAAGTAAATTGGATAGTTTCAAAATTAACAACTCAAGAAAAATAAGTCCCCGGCAACGGCGCCAAAAACTTGACCGGCGTAAACACACACGTATAACGCAAGCGCACGTATCGTTCAAGTAGTATAAAAATATCGATCCCACGAGGACTTATTTCCTACTGTTGTTATTAATTATTGAATCTATTTATTTACAAATATCTAATTAAATGGAGAATAGAGAGATTGTTTGTTTGATTGGTTGAAAGTGGTGTTGTTAAATAAATAAATAAATAAAAAGACAAAAGAAAATACTAAGGAAAATAACAAAAGACACAAAGTTCTAGAGTTGTGATTTATTCCAATATCATTATAAAGATGAAGTGATTATTTTATAGTTAGGAAATACAATGATTTATTAACCTGGAACACGAAATTATGCGAAAGCATCCGTCGATGGTCAGACACAAATACCCAGTATAACCCAATTGAACCATATTCCTATGTCAACCACATTATCTGGATTCATTAAGATTAAGTTCCAATTTATGGCTACCCTCGCCCGACAGGTATATTCCTATCCTGTAAGGAAATCTATTAAAGGGTTATCTATCCTCAAGGAAGATCGTGGGCTATTAAGTCTAAGGCTGAAACCTAAAATCCCTATGTCTAGTTCATTTTAGATTTACCTAATCAATTTTATTGGTGATCAAACAACAAAAAGCATTAAGCTTAAGACTAATAAATAAACCTTTAAATTACCCAAACTATAATCTAACCCTTATAAACTGGTGATATTGAAATTCATCACAACCTTAGAAAAACTAACACATAATTATGACTAGTAAAAACATAAGATTAAAAGACATAAAGTAAAAATGCTAAAAAGTAAATTACAATAAAATAAAATGCTAAGGTAAAAGAAATTACTTTTACTACTACTAATTTAGATATCTCCCATAAAATAATATATAAACTTGTGATATTATTTAATCAACCGACCAATCTGGCGGTATCCTGATTAAGTCCAATTAAGTCCAACCAGCCATATAGGCGGTAATATTTGTCCATAATCCAGCCATAAAGGCGGTACCAAAATAAATTTATCAACCGACCAATCTGGCGGTATCCTTGATTAATCAGGTTCAAACCAACAGAAAATAAATATACCAACCGACCAATATAGCGGTATCCTTTATTAATCAGTATTTTAAAGTGTAAATATATTATTTTTAAGGGAGATTAATCTAAATAGTAACAGTAAAAGAATTACCTTTCACCCTAGCTGGGAAATTACTTTCTCATGAATAGTAAAAACTGTAAAAAGTAAAAAGTAAAAATTAAATTACTATTATTACAAATGGTAATTAAAATAAATTACAAATAAATAAATTAAAAAAAAACTAAAAATAAAAATAAAAATAAAAATTCTAGAGAGAGAAACTCTCTCTAGAGAGAGAAATCAAGAGAGAGAGAAAGGTCTCTAAATTCTGAAAATTCGCGCAGTATTTAT
This sequence comes from Zanthoxylum bungeanum, assembly GCA_019454045.1. NCBI lineage: Eukaryota > Viridiplantae > Streptophyta > Magnoliopsida > Sapindales > Rutaceae > Zanthoxylum > Zanthoxylum bungeanum. Next base: position 10,325 of record SKCR01008216.1, on the reverse strand, counting down.
AGAAATATTTTTCACTGTTTCAGCGTCGCGACGCTGGATTTGTCACTGTTTGTCGACGTGGCACGCTGAGAAGGCGACACGTGGTATGGCGGCTAACTGTTCACGCGACACGTGTCAAGGCGGCTAAGACTCAATTATTGTGATGACGTCATTGATGACGTCATGCTGATGTGGCGATGACGTGGCGCTGATGTGGCGATGACGTGGCGCTGGCGTGTGGTGGCGTGTGTTGCAATTGTCGGCACAATAGGATTGCGACACGTGGCGACACGTGTCACGCGGTGATTGGCTGATGCTGAGGTGTCAAGTTGACTTGGTTGACCTTGTGACGTGGCTGATGACGTGGCATGACACATGGCATGTTGACTCGTTGACCGCTGACATGGCTGATGACAAGGCGACACGTGTCAAGTCAAAGTGTCGGCAGCATATGATGTTGACACGTGGCACGGCGCACGTTAGCAGATTCGTTGTGATGGTGACACGTGGCACGGCGCATTTTAGCATAGTCAAACTTCTCAAATCCTGACCTGTTGACCAGGCGCACGTTAGCAGATTCGGCTCACGCTGGGCGTCGCGACGCGGAAGGTTTGGGCGGCGCGACGCTGGAAATTACCAAAATGCCCTTTTTCGCCAATTTTTACTGTTTTGCTCCAAATTACCTCCAGAATGTCCTGAAACTTTATTTATCTACAAAATAACACAAAACACATCAAAATATTCACAAAACTCAAGAAACTATACAAAATATTAGATTAAATGAGTGGGAAATAGTGATATAAATACCACTCATCAGTATACGAGAAACTTATTGCTTAATATTTCATCACGGTCAAACCGTGATGGTTTAATACTTTAGCCGATCTGTTTGTCTATTTCGTGTCGAAACTTTAAAAGTTTCCGATTTATGTTTCAAAAGAAACACATAACCATAACGCGATGCCACATCCGTGTATGGTCACGAAATATTCATATCCACTTCTAGCCTAGCTAGACATGGGCCCACTTACGTCACTATGAACGAGGGCTAGCAGATCGATGGCACTTGCACTTTTACCAAGTAAATAGTGTTTTAGGCACTTTGCCCAATAAACTAGATTCGTAGACTTTATTTGATTGGAATCAAATCAGTCCTAGTACCCACTCTTCAAAAGTGTGGATATACGAGTCTTGTTTAATTGTGTCTCAGACAACAATGCCACATTCAAGTTTCAACCTGATCAAATCATTTTGAGCTATTAGTTTGTCATGTTTTGAGATTTTATTTATATTCAAAATATAAATATTGTTATTCACATCTAATGTGGTTATCTCAATATCATCTTTATATAATAAAACACTTTAGTGCTCTAGAATAAAAAGGTATATCCGCAACAGATCATACACTGATATAGAGATAATGTATCTAGTCAAACTAGCTACATTATAACAGTTTCCTAACTTAGGTACACACCCAAGGGTAGTTCCTAAATTTAGGTATATACGGTTAATACAACGAATTTCGTCCCCTTTCCAATTCATAGATAAATCTCAATTGATGTCAGTATCCTGTTCAAAATAGATTTTGAACATCAATATATATATTTATGTATCACACTAAGTATTTAAAATCTATTTTAATACTAGTAGTGAACATAATGTTGAAAAACATATTTGAAGTCAGAGCCTTGCTCGTCTTCAATTCCTTCTTGGGATATGTCCTTTTATCTTCATAGAAGATTATAATGATTTTGCCTTTGCCCTTTTCCACACTCTAGAAGCTTTTGGCCAAGCCTTTGGCCTTCTGGAATATCGAAGTAAAATACACCTTGCGCTACTTGCATTATTGCAAACTTTGGCTTTGTCTCCCTGAGTATAGCCATTAACTCTCCAGAGTTTACTATTGCAATAAAAGTACTTCTAAGATCTAATCTATGAAGATCCTTTAATTTCTTTATCAAATTATAATGATCTAATCCTTAGTTTTGAATAAGAAATTAAGGAGTCTTTGACAAGTATAATGGATTAAGCACTTAAATTATCATTACATGAATATTCCAAATATCATGTTCCACTTATTTGCTTAACTTCGAGCTTAGGCTTAATATGTTATTTTATCAAATAAAGTAACTTATTATTTTTCCAGGACCATTCTGAAATTTAATTCCCATTTGAAAATTAAACCATTTAAACACATTTTCCCCATGATTATCTTTTAAATGTCAATCTTTCAATTTTATCTTGATTCTAATAGTCCAACTATTTAATGAACGATTTGTGGTACTATGTATTATATTGATTATTATAGTCCAACTATACAATCAAATATAATTTAAATCAATTAACCTCAATTACATTGATTACTATAATCCAATTATAAAATCAACTGTAAATTTAAAATTAATTAATTCAAATATATTGATTACTATAATCCAATTATATAATCAACTATAAAACAGTCCAACTGTTAATTAAAACAACAATTTAAATATTAGTCCAACTAACATTTAATCTAACGACGAAATAATTTGAATGAGCGCGTATGGCAAGTAATGAAACGAATATTGCAAATTCAATTCTTGCCTCCCACTATTTTTCGGCGAGCCTCTAACCCTCTGTCGAGTATTCGGGAAACCGTGTTTCCTAGTGGGCTAGGATCCCGTTAAATGTCACACAATCTTGACTTTGGCCAAAAAATTGTATAATAATTAACTAGGTAGATCTCTAAGATCAATTGGATCCAATCCAATTCCTATATCCAGTAGGGGACATCCAAGTCCGAAACATATATCTTATATATGCCAATACATCCAATGTATTACCTAACCTTTTTCCTCTGATTCAACTAAGCCTTGGCTTTAGCACAACAAACTTAGTGATCCCAGTCAAGCGCGACCCATTGACAATGGAAAGCTTCATAATCAATGTCGATGGAGAAGAAGTGGTCCTGACTTTGGCCAGCAAACCACAACTTGGACAAGACACATATATGGAACAAAGCCTTCGTGATTCAAATACATCCTCGACGGACAAAGGTCTTGACTTTGGCCAACAGCCAATGCCAGTCTTGGATCTTGAGTAAGAATCACTCAATGGAAGGAAAAACGCTTAATATTGAGCGAGGGTGTTTCGCGTGCAAATTGGCAACCAATTTATTATCTTTGTTAAGGTCTCATCATTAGACACCCTTAAACATGCATTTTAAACACATAATAATGTGCATATGAAAATTAATAATGATATGCGGATGGATACTTTACATTGATCCTAGATCAAATCTCTTTTTCTCTCTCCCGCTAGCACAACTATTTCTTCTACCCGTTACACTACACTTCTAAAGAAACCTCATTTACATTGAGGGGAATAGGTGAGAAGAGAATACAAAGAGTATATAGGTGATAAGGCTGGACACGCAGGTCCAATTAATAAATCAAATTTATTACAATTTCTAAAATTACCCCACCCATCTAATATCCATCCGATATACATTATTCATGCATCGCAACCATGTATTCACACAAGCATGTTATCAATCAATCTAATCCAATTAATTAATCTGATAATTAGTGATCATCCAATGTTCAAACAATGATTTGATTTTTCTCGACTCAAACTCGTTTTGCAAATAAGTACTCAAAGTACGAATTCTTGAATTAAATTAAACTACAAAATTAAATCCAATTCAATTTGTATTTAATACTAATTCACTATTTAATTCCAAATTAAATATTACACTTTATTAACGAACCTTTACGACTTAAATTCCAAATTCAATAGTTACGGGTCTCAAAGCCCGATTAACATCCAATGTTTATTTAATTAAAGTCCAATGGGCTTTTAATTAATTTCTTTAAGGCGTGGACTTTTGGTGAACTTGGGTCAAACCCAATAACCAAAATCCAATCCGAGAGTTACCCCATAAGCCTAGAAATCAATCTTGGCCAATTAGGCCCAATTAAATAATTAAGGTCCATTAAGTCATAATTGGACTTTATGGATTCGATTTTGGACCTAATTGGATCCAACCAATTTTGCCTAAACCGATCTTTGTACAACAAAGCCCAAAAGCCCAATTACAACCTATAAGGCCCAAATCCAATTTTAAGCCCAATTAATTAACTTATAAAATTCCAAATTCTATAATTAATTAACCTAAGTGTAATACACAATTAATTACCCAATTAACATTCTAAAACATCAATTAGCCTAATTAATCATGCACTTTTATATCAAATAGTGTCCAACACAATTCAATCAAAATCAAACCCAATTTACATGGTTAAAGTCTCGGTAATTAGGGGTTTTTCCAATCCGATTCAGTTTCAATCCAATTGAATCCACAATCATCATTTCCCAAATCAATTCAACTCATCCAATGAATCAAACAACAAAAATCACCATGAATTTTATTTCTCTAAGTATTTGGCCAAGCCACAATTTGGGGAAAAATTTGTCCAATTCAAAATTCAATCCAATTAAACTTCAAATCAACTTTACCAATTGTTTTAAGTCATCCAACGATCAAACAAACAAAATTTACCAAGACATTAGGGCTTATTAATTTTCGGCCAAGACTTCAATTTGGGGGAAAATTGATCCAATCCAATTTTCTTGAAATTGATAATGCACAACTTCAATTCAACCTTATTCAAGCATACTAAATCAAACAATTAACCAATTGATGCACAAATTGATTTTACCTAATTTTAACCCTAAAATTTTCGTGCTTGATCAAAGCTCAAGATACCATTGTTGGTTTCTAGATTAGGTCCCAAGATCATGAAATTTTGCAATGAAACAAATGAATACACATCAAAGGAGGTGCGGAATATACTCACATTGATCGGATCTTGCGACGTGAAGAAGACAACTCCTACAAGAAGCTCGGCAGTGGCTCTTCTAGCTCGTGGGCTGCTAGGTTTGGGCTCTGAAACTCCTCCAAGAATTCGGCCATTGATGACTCCATTGAAGCTCCAAGCTTCAAGCTTCAAAATCAGTTTCCAAGCTCAAAGGTTCACTGCCCTATCACCTTTGTATTGACCCAAGTGTGTGCTAGCACCTTTGTTTTCCCACAAAACACTCTCACAAGCTTCTCTTCTTCATTCGGTCAAACCAGAAAATGGAAAGGAAGAAAAACTGCTCCAAGGCATGAAGGAGAATGAGGGAAAAGAGAGAAAACGTAAAGGAGGAGAGAGAGAAAAGAAAAAGAAAATGTTTCATAAATTTTTGATTTTCCAAAAATCAAAAATCAAAACCCTTTTCAATTTTTCAAAAAATCAAAAAGCAAAAGTAAAAAATCAAAAAGCAATAAATGCTTTTCAACTACCACATCAATCACTCAAATCAATCAATCAAATTGTCACATCACTCAAAGTGACATGTGATTTGACGCTTGATGTGACTTGCGATTTGATGCACGATTTGACTTACGTGCCGCACTCGATTTTGAAATACGAATGCGTTCGCAAACAACATCCCGGGCTCGAGTTCGCTAATTCTGAATTAACAAATTTTCCGTTGCGACGGAATTAAACGATTACGCATAGCGAAATCACTATTCACGTCGCTAACGAATTAATTCTAAATTAATTCGTTCGACCGAATTAAAATCTAATTTTAATTTCGCGTCGAAATCTAATTTCGTATAATATATCAAATATATTATTTTATCGATTAATTCCAAATTAATCGTTCTCTCTCTTTAATTAATATTTTATCCCAATAAAATGTCTCCGTAATTAATCCCAATTAATTTTCTCTCTCATCTAATTAATCCCAGATTAATTAAAGTGCGAGTCATACGTCATCGGTGAATCTTCGGGAAGTGACCCATGAGATCCCCGGATATGTTGGCAGTAAATACGGTCGTCGGACTATCCGAACACGTAAGTACCAAGTCTACGTTTGTAACGATTTACACGTAAGTACCAAGTCTACCCGGATATGTTTGGTGATTTAAGCTACTGTTTTAGGGTGTGTTTTCGGTTGTTTAGGGGGTGTATGGGGCTGCTATTTTTGGTGGTTTGTGCGGCAATGGAGATGGTGTCTTGGGTTGTGGTTTTTTACGACAATGTGAGGGGCATTTGGGATGATGTTCTCGGCAATGTGAAGAGAGGAGATGAGAATTTTCTTTGTTGCTTCTTACTTTTGGTTGGCGTGAATGCTAGGGCTTTTCTTTTTGTGTGAATGAGCTAGCTCTTGGATGTGTGGTGAAGGCTTCTTTTTATAGGCAAGGGTGAATCCATGTTTGAAAAGGAAATGGACCAATTAGTGTTTTACAAGGAAAATTTATATTTGATTGGGGACAAGATTTGTTTTATTTAGGTAGGGACATATTTTATTTGATTTATTTTAATTTGGTATGTGATTTTTTAGATTTGTTTTAATTTCACCATGTGTTAAATATGTGTTTTATTAATTTGGATATGTTTTATGGGCTTTGGTAGGCTAATTGGGCTTGGGTGTTAGGCTGGCAGCAAAACCAAAAGTACCGACACCGTTTGAACGCCGATTAGAACGCTACATGAACGCCCGTAATCTGTTTGACGTTCGAACGTGTTAACGAACACAGCACGAACGAAAGCAGTGAACATGTGAATTGAATCTTTTGACATACTTATTCTGGATTCCCCCTTCCGGGGTCCGTTTCCCGCGACTTCCGTGACTTAAAAGGTAGTGTCTCCAAATGAGACTCATCATAGGGACTTACATGCAAAAATACAGTGCCTACAGGGTGTGATGTCAAGATGGAAGTATCACTCCAGTCATAGTGGAGATGATGATCACGTAAGATACGGAACTGGTGCTCTTATGTACTGCAGTCATCGGGATAATATGACTAGGTCATGATTATCTGATTAAAGAGACTAGTTACCAGAGATCCGATATGTGCTTCGTATGAGGCAGACACAATTCCAGCCCCAGGCCTTGTACGTGACATCCGATGCTGGATCGAAATATGCAATACTACGTATACTAGCCCTGATATAGATCACATATTCCAGTAAGAATATTTCTGGAGAATTGGGTAGGCACGGTGCTTTGCTAGAAGCCAACCATGTCTTGTAAATCGGTAAAAATGTAGTACTAGGTACATACGTGTTCGAATAGTCCGACGACCGGATTTACTGCCAACATATCCGGGGATCTCATGGGTCGCTTCCTGAAGATTCACCGATGACGTATGACTCGCACTTTATTAATCTGGGATAATTAGATGTGAGAGAAAATTAATCTGGGATTAATTACGGAGATATTTTATCTGGGATAAAATATTATTTAAAGAGTGAGAACGATTAATTTGGAATTAATCGATAAAATAATATATTCGATATATTGTACGAAATTGGATTTCGACGTAGAATTGAAATTAGTTTTTAATTCGGGCGAACGAGTTAATTTAGAATTAATTCGTTAGCGACGTGAATAGTGATTTTTCTAGGGTGGATTCAAGGTCCTCTTTTCGAGGGAAAATGCCTGAAGGCTACATTTACCACGATGTTTTGCCGCGCCTTTTATTATGTCATTTATGTTGGACAAAATGACCCATAGCGTCACTATTTGCACAGATCATTGTGTTGTTGTAGCAAATTAACTATGTAACAAGGAAATTGCACTCTCGTCATTTGTGATTAGATCACCATAGATATATAAATGAAGAGAGGTCCCTATGATTAGTTCCTGGATTGAGATGATATGAGACAGTATCAATCCACGAAGGAATAATCATTAAATATCCCTAGCCGTAGTATTATCGAGACTGGACATCGATAATGCGGAATAGGCTAGTATTGCACTTGTGCGCGTTGTGAGGGCACAACGGCATAGTTCTCATATATATAAGTATTGGATACTTATGCAAGTGCGATAGGAGGTCGTGTTCACCGATGGTACGGGAAACAGCTTCGCTCTGGATAGACCCTTCGGAATCCCATTGGTATTATGACTAGGTGTCTATGGGAGGCCGAAATCAAGGTAGGTGTGTATAGTCTTAACCTGAGACTTACATCGCTAATACTTACGACAATCGGTAAACTTTGGTTTTGGTGGTGGGGGATCTTAACTGGTTCTGTGTTCACCTCTTCTGGGTTTATCAGGAATCGTAGTGTATTGGATGTGATGTCGAGATGGAAGTGTCACTCCAGTCATAATGGAGATGATGTCACGCAGGATACGGTATTAGTGCTCTTAAAAGTGATGCGCATCCAATCGTGATATTATGACCAGGTCATGAATATCCGATTATAGAGACTAGTTACCAGACATCCGATATGTGTTTCGGACGGGGCAGACACTTATCCAGCCCCAGCCCTAGCACGTGATTATCCGATACTGGGCCAATATGCACAATACATTGTATACTACGCTTGATACAGATCTAGATATTCTTTGATGAATATGTCTGGAGACCTGGGAAGACTTGGTGCTTTGCTAGGAGTCGAACCTTGTCTCGTAAATCGGTAGAACGTAGTACTTGGTACGTACGTGATTCGGATACTCCGACGACCGTATTTACTGCCAGATTATCCGGGGATCTCATGGGTCGCTTCCCGATAATCCACCGATGACGCACAACTCGCACTCTTGAATAATCTGGGATTATATTAGAAGAGAGAGAAAATTAATCTAGGATTAATAACGGAGATATTTTATCCGGGATAAAATGTCGTCTAAGAGAGAGAACGATTAATTTGGAATTAATCGATGAATTAATATATTCGATATATTGAACGAAATTAGATTTCGACGCGGAATTAAAATTAGATTTTAATTGGGCAAACGAGTTAATTCTGAATTAATTCGTTAGCGACGTAAATAATAATATCGCCAGGCGTAATTATTTATTTAATTCGATTGAATTAACGTCGCGACGTAAGCTCGGTATTTCGGAAATATCGAACCCGAACGCGTGAGTGCACGTGGGCCCACTTTCATTTGGAAATGTGTGGGGCCCACATGACACATGTCATGTTATGCATTAACTTTGACACATGTCATATTATGCTTATTTGACACTCTAATGCTTTGCATGGAGATTGTGTACATTGCACTCAATGGTAATGCATGGAAATGAAGTGTTTGACACTCTAAGCCTTTGCATGTGTTGTGTCATAAGTTTATTATTTATTTAATAAATTATGGCATAAATATAAATTGATTTTTGGTAAATCATTTTATTAACTTATTACACAATTTTCTCTCATTTCTCTCTTCTCTCTCACGGCAACACAAGGGAGTGTTCACTGGTTTGGAACCAGTTTGGGCGTGAGTTAAAGGGAAGCAAGAGTGGTTTCTCATGGTGAGAAATCAAGTGCTAGCACACTACGAGTCTTGCGAAGGTGGTAGGGAGGTTCCCCCATGAGACGGGATCCATCCGACGAAGATTGGAGCTCCGTTTCTTCACTTAATTTTCTGTTTTTGTAGGCAGTGGACTGCTGCAGTGAGCTTACAAAGGCAGTGCGTTTTTGGGCTTGAATCGTCTCCAAATCAACTCTACCCGATCAATGACAGTGGACTGTTGCAGTGATGAGATCAATGCAGTGCGTTTTTGGTCTTGAATCATCTCCAAATCAACTCTACCGATCAATGTGAGTATTCCGCTACCTCCGTTGATGTGTTCACACATAATTTCATGTCTTGTTATTGATCTTGGGACCTTAGATTAAACCAACAATGGCATCATGAGCTAAAGTTGCAAGCATGAAATTTGTAGGGCTTAAAATTTGGGTAAATGTTTGTTAAGCATGATTTGAATGAATTGAATGTTTGAGTATGCTTATAACATGTTTAAATTCATTTTGGTTGGACTAATTTGATGAAAAATGATTTGGAATTATTTTCCCCAAATATTTCATGTTGGCCGAATGTGTATGTAATTTTGGGATCTTGGAATTTTTTGATTTTAATTCATTGGATGAGTTATAATGATAAAGGATGATGTTAATTTGAAGTCAATTTGATTGAATTTTGAATTGAACAAAAATCCCCAAAATCTTACCTTGGCCGAATGTGATATGCCCTTTAATGTCTTGGTAATTTTGATTTTATGAACATTGGATGTGTATGAAATCATTCGGGAAGTTAATACGTTTCGATTGTGTAATTAATCGGATTGAATTCAAATCGGACAAAATAACTTCCTTGGCCGAGAGCATGAAAGCATGTAAATGGGTTGATTTTTCATTATGTGTGTTTGACTCTAATAATGAATTAAGTATGATTAATTGGACTAATTTGGTGTTTTAAAAATATTGATTTTAGTCGATTAATCATGTAATGCACTTTAGGTAATTAAATTGCGTAATTGGATTAGTGTAATTTAATTATTTAGGCTTAAATTGGATTTG
>SKCR01008215.1:0-39455 GCA_019454045.1 Zanthoxylum bungeanum | reverse complement strand
CTTTTACAGGTTTTGACTCGAACCCATTTCTCCGGGCATCATCAAGAAACACACAAAGAAAATCATAGAATCCATCAACATTAAATAGTCCAATCAGTTTCTGGTGTATGTTCAAGTTCGCCCAAGATAATACTGTAAAAATTTCCTCCATCGTCCCCAAGCCACCTGGCAAAGCAATAAAAGCATCAACACGGTTAATTATTTCAACCAGTCGCTCGGACATACCGGGCACAATAAGTTCCTCTCCATTTGATGGTCCTATAAGATTCGCCTCTGCCAAAGGTTTTGGGATGATTCCTAGAACTTGACTGTCTCCTTCATGTACAGCCCTTGAAATGATCCCCATTAGTCCAAGATTGCCACTGTCATATACTAAGTGCATATTCCTTTCGGCAAGGACTCTACCCAATTCATGTGCTGCTGCAACGAATTCTAGCTTGGAATTAACACTAGTACCGCAAAACACACAGATGTTTACAACTCGTCTTCTTGAAGTAGCTTTCATTTTGTTTATTATTATTTTTATGTGTTTCTTTCTCAAATCTGGATGCTTTCAAAAGTACAATGATGAGTTGAATTTATAGAACCTGAAAAGGGTGAGTAATAATAGCACTAGTATCTTCTCAAGGACGATTCTTAGCTAAACAATAAAAGAAATCATGAAAGGTCAAAAAGTCTGGATCCTGTCTGCGAAAATAAAGATAATTACAACATAAAAGCAAATCAAAGCAATTATTAAGGCAAAAAAATTATGTACGCAATACGCCACTCGCTTGATATATAAATTCATTAGGATACGCTCAAGAATTCATTACTTACTCAGCCATCACTAATGAATTAGCTCTCATATTTGTGATTGCCAAACACCATTCCCTCATGTTTTAATCTGCCTTAAATGCTCCGTTTGTGCATTTCCCTGAAAATATCACACAAAATTAAAAACTCTACAACATGTATACACAAAATATGAAAACATAAATTACAACAAATTGTATATGTTGCCTCCCTGCTAGGGCTAAATTTTTCATCTTCAGCCAGACGTGACTGAAATCCATATGTTAAGGAGGTTTCAGCGTGGTTTTGGATGTCCGATTAAAGACAATCCCATATGCGTTGCTTTTGAAGGGTCTCTTCCAACGGTAAAGTGGCAAAAAGAATTTTATCTCATTCAGTGCTTGTGCCACCTTCTTAAATTTTATTGCTCCAGTGATTCCTGAAAAGAAATAAATAAAATCAGGAGGTCTCGTATGATGCTTGACTTGGAATGGAAGTTTCATTCTGTCAAGCTTCTTAGTGATGTCTTTAATTTGTACTCCCCAAAACAGTGATGTTTCTCCTGAATGCATGAGATCTTCAATATGGTCAGACATTTGCTCCTCCATTTGTGCATCTTACTCCACCTTTTCTTCACATATGTATTTTAGGATTTCCTCATTCAGCTCTTCATCTGTCATCTGTGAAATGCATGCTCCGTAAGTGTCAACCTGAGGATGGAAATATGTATCTGATTTTAGGTCTTCATCCTATGTGGTTGTTATGAATGGTTAAGGTAGCTCTTCTTCAAACATTAGTGCAAAGCATGCTCCAAGATCTTCATTTTGAGGATGGAAAGTTTCATCCTCACTTGTTGGTGCAGTTGGTACAAACAATTTTACTTCTTGATCTTCGTCAGAGTCCGATGAATAATAAAAATCAAATTGAGACTTTGTTGGTTCAGGCTCCTGAACTGATACCTCAGCTTCTTGATACTGCTCAGCCTCGTCCTCTGTTATGATTTCATGATGAAACTTTAGATACTCGAAGGCTTCGTCAGTTTCATCAGAAAATGCTATTTGAGGTACGTAGCTCTGGTTTTCCATTAATTATCTCGCTTGATCTGTTAGTGTTTGTAAAGTTTCCTTTTGACTCTGAAGCATTGCATCCCACTTTTCATTACTTTTCTTGAGCATGTCCACCATCTCTCTTATCATCTGTTTTTCCTCTGGTGAATATCGTTCTGGTTCTTGATGATCGTAGGTTGATGGTGGATAAGATGGAGAATAAGGTTCATTGAAATATGCTGGTTCATCATACCATGAAGGATTTTGATAGTTCTACCACCTAGAATTGTAGTAGTGGTTTATGCTCGGGTGGTTACCATCACATATCTCACATCTCCCCATTGCATTCTGTTGAGCAAAAGTAGTATTGATTGGTTCTGACATCCAGTGATAGTTATTGGGCTGGACAACAAGCCTCAGAAAACCAGACTGTTGCTCCCTGATTTGGGGTGTATCTTCACCTTTTAAAATTCGTAATTCTTTTATCACCCAACTAAAATCCATTTCAACCACCTGAAAAATAAAAGAAGGAACTAAAAAATTACAGATAAAAATAAAGAAAATTAGATGAAAGTAAATTAGATAGCTTCAAAATTAATAACTCAAGAAAAATAAGTCCCCGGCAACGGCTCCAAAAACTTGACCGGCGTAATCACACGTGTATAACGCAAGTGCACGTATCGTTCAAGTAGTATAAAAATATCGATCCCACAAGGACTTAATTTCTACTGTTGTTATTAATTATTGATTCTATTTATTTACAGGTATCTAATTAAAGGGAGAAGAGAATGGTTGCATGATTGGGTGGTTGAATGTGGATTTGGTAATTAAATAAATAAATAAATACACAAAAGAAAATACTAAAGAAAATAAAAAAGACTTAAATATCTAGGGTTGTGATGCCACACAATATTATTCTAATGATGAATTGATTCTCTTATATATGTGTAATAAATCAGTTTGCTAACCTGGAATACGAAAATATGCAAAAGCCTCTGTCGATGGTCAGAAGCAAACACCCAAATAACCCAATTAATCACATGTCTATGTTAATCAAGTTACATGAATTAATTAAGTGTAAGTTCCAATTGTTGCTACCCCCGCCCGACATGTATATGTCTATCATGTAAGTAAATCTATTAAAGGGTTATCTATTCTCAAGGAAGATCATGAGCTATTGAATCTAAGGATGAAACCTAAAATCCATTTTCCAAGTTCATTTTAAGTTTACCACATCAATCTTATTGGTGATCAGGCAACGAGAAGCATTAAGCTTAAGATTCAATAAACAAACTAAAGAATTACCCATTATATAATTAAATCAATTATTAAGCATGTTAAAATTATGTTTCATCACTTCCCTAGATCAAACAGAAAATGCTGGGGTTAGGGGATCCACATTTAATATTTCAAATCTAGGAATCTCACTTATTATAATATATAAATTATTTTAGGTTATGCTTTCTCAGGAATTAATAATGTCAAACATATAAAACCAGCTATATAGGCGGTAATTCATTTTAGTCCAATTACACCAGCCATATAGGCGGTAATTATCTGTCACATAAAGACCGGCCATATAGGCGGTAAAGTAATTTATATTTAAACCGATCATATAGGCGGTAACATAGTCTGCCATTAATTAATCCGGTTATATTATAATTTGTAAATTCTAATTAAGTGAGATTGACCTAGTTAATCATATTAAATGTTTCACCCTTCCCCCAGCAGAAATTTAATTACAAAACATAAAAGAAAAGAAAATAAACTATTACTATTACTGAAAATAAAAATACATAATTAAAATACTGAAAATAAATACACATAAGATGCAATCCTCAAATTCCCATTGGAAAACTAAGAAAAGCATGGAAATCAGAAAATGAAATCAGATCCAATTTATAACAAATCTTGCCTTAACGCATCGCAACGCCTGAGCTGTCCACACGGAGAAGACACGGTTTGCAAGCTGTCTGACATGTGGCACGTGATTTCTGTCGGCCCAAAAGAATTCTGACATGTGGCACGTGCACATTAGCAAAAGTGCGCACGTTATTCCGTCCAATGATGTGTTGACATGTGGCAGGGGATGATTGGCTGATGATGCCGTGGCTGCCACATGGAGAGCTGACTTGGCATGTGGCTGATGTGGTTGACACATGTCAGACTCGTAGATGACACGTGGCTGACATGTGGCATGCGGTGAATGCAGTCCAATTTTATGATGACACGTGGCACGCGTATTGTTGGCAGCATGTGATGATGACACGTGGCACGACGCACGTTAGCAGATTTGTTGTGATGATGACACGTGGTAGGCGCACGTTAGCAAAGGCGCATGTTAGTATACTTCTCCGATTTTTGACACGTGTCAAGCGTATTTTAGCAGAACTCGGCGCACGTTAGCGGTCGCGACGCCCAAATTACCATTTTGCCATTTGTTTTTGTCATTTTCCACTATTTTGGCCCTAAATTGCTTCCATTGAGTCCTGAAACTTTATTTATCTACAAAACAACACAAAACACATCAAAACATTCATAAAACCCAAGAAACTATACAAAATATTAGGTCAAATGAGTGGGAAATAATGATGTATTTACCACTCATCAGAGATGTACCTAAAAGATGTATTTCACTTTATTTAATCAAATTAAATAAAGACATGCATGTAAAAAGTAAAGATTAAATTAAATTTCAAATTTAAAGGGCTAATCATATCATAGGTACAAAATCAGACTCGCTCTGATACCATTTGTTGGGGTTTTATCAGGGCGGCAAAGCGAAAGGAGCGCGGTTCGGGCGAAATCGACTCCGCATACTCGTAGTACTCTCCGAGGAGATTTAGCGGATGGCTCGAACCGTGAAATAAAACGACGAGCCGGATTCAACAAACCCATCTCACGCCATTTCTTTCCCTTCACCGCCACTGTTACCGGCGCTTTCACGGCCATCGGCAGCCACCATCGAGCTCGACGTCGCTGGGCTGTCAGGTTTGCACAGATGCGCCGGACCGTGGTGGCCGGATTTGCCGCCGGCGACTGCTTCTTCTCCAAGGGCGATGAAGGGTGCAGGTGGAGGAGGGAGAGAAGGTTTTTCCATTTTGTGATTTGCTGAAACTATGGGGTTTATATAGGTAAGTTTCTGAAAATTACGAACTGATCCCGGAAAATTTCATTTAGGCCCTTATCATGGAACGTTCTAGAATTTCGCATTTTTGAAGCCCTTCTGACGTGATTTTCGAAAAGTGTTCAACACGATAGTTGTTCGTCTCGGCAAAATGAGTCCGGTGGCTCAAGAATCAACTCAATCGGAGTTCGTTTGCAATTTCCGTGACCAAAACTGCAAACTTTACGCGTTTTACAAAAATTGCGTAACTGACTTTTGATCCCACGCATTTTCCAACGCGACGAATATTCATAATATATTATTCCAACCCATATTAGATCACTTAAACACTCATCCACTAATTTTTCTCTATTTCGGGACCGTAATTTTGGTCCGGGTACTTTTCCAGAATTATCCCGAAAATCTGGAATGTTACATCGGAACTCTAAATTAAAACTTAGAGCTAAGGCTACCATTCTAGAATAAATGAACCACCTTTGAATGACCTAGAATTGTTCATGAGTTATTTCATTATGAGATTCTAAATTGGTTTGTGTTTTGATTCAATCAAATGCATATATGAATTTAGAATACATTTTTGTGAGTTGTATGACATGTGTTGATGATGGTTATGATTCTAAAATTGGAATTTAGGTGTATTTGAAGTAATAAGAGAAAATTGGAAGTGTTTAGTATTGGTTTGAAGCTGAAATTGCTCACTACCTAGGCAACGTCACGATTATGACCTTCCAGTGTCACGAAAAATTAACTATGTGACAAATGAAATTGCTCTTCTATCATTTGTAATTAGATTACCAAGAGGTATAAATGATAGAAGGTCCATATGATTAATTCCGGATTGAGATGATATGAGACAATATCAATCCATGAAGGTTTAATCATTAAATATCTCTAGTCGTAGTATTATCGAGATTGGACATCGATAATACGGAATAGACTAGTATTACACTTGTGCGCGTTGTGGGAGCATAACGACATAGTTCTCATATATTTGGGTATATGATACTCATGCAAGTGTAGTAGGAGGTTGTGTTTTACCGATGGTACGGAAAACAGCTTCGCTCTGGATAGACCTCTCGGAATTCCATTGGTAGTATGACTATGTGTCTATGGAAGTCTGAATCAGGGTAGGTGTATTTGGTCTTAGCCTGAGACTTACACCGCTAATACTTGCGACTATCAATATACTTTGGTTTAGGTCGTCCAGGGCTTTAACAGGTTCTGTGTACTCATTTTCTGGGTATATTGAGAATCGTAGTGTATTGGGTGTGATGTCGAGATGGAAGTATCACTCCAGTCATATTGGAGATGATGATCACATAGGATACGGAACTCGTTCTCTTATATGCTGCAGCTATCAGGATATTATGACTAGGTCATGTTTATCCGATTATAGAGACTAGTTACCAGAGATCCGATATGTGCTTCGTACGGGGCATACACATTTCCAGCCCCAGACCTTGCACGTGAGATCCGATACTGGATCAAAATACAAAATACTACGTATACTACGCCTGATATAGATCACATAACCCCTGTAAGGATATTTCTGGAGAATTGGGTAGGCATGGCGCTTTGCTAGAAGCCAACCTTGTCTTGTAAATCGGTAAAAACGTAGTACTAGGTACTTACGTGTTCGGATAGTCTGACGACCGGATTTACTGCCAACATATCTGGGGATCTCATGGGTCGCTTCCTGAAGATTCATCGATGACGTATGACTCCCACTTTATTAATCTGGGATTAATTAGATGAGAGAGAAAATTAATCTGGGATTAATTACAGAGATATTTTATATGGGATAAAATATTATTTAAAGAAAGAGAACGATTAATTTGGAATTAATCAATAAAATGATATATTCGATATATTATAGGAAATTGGATTTCGAAGCGGAATTGAAATTAGATTTTAATTCGGGCGAACGAGTTAATTTAGAATTAATTCGTGATGAGTGGTAAATCTATCATTAATACCCACTCATTTAACCTAATATTTTGTATAGTTTCTTGAGTTTTGTGAATATTTTGATATGTTTTGTGTTATTTTATAGATAAATAAAGTTTCAGGACATTCTGGAGGTGATTTGGGCCAAAACAATGAAAATGGAACGAAAAGGGCATTTTGGTAATTTCCCGCGTCGCGAAGCCAGGACCTTAAGCGTCGTGACACCTAACATGCGCCGAACAGTGCTAACATGTGCCAGGTCCACAAATCAGAATATGAGAAAAGTTTGACTTTGCTAACGTGCGCCGCGCCACATGTCACCATCACAATCGATCTTCTAAAATGCGCCGTGCCACGTGTCATCATCCTACGGTGCCGACAGTCATCATCGCCACGTGTCACTCCATGTCATTGCCACGTCATCAGCCACATCATCAGGTTGACCAAGTCAAACTACCACCTCACCGTCACGTCATCATCAACCAATCAGGAAGTGCCACGTGTCGCAATCCTACGGTGCCGACAGTCCCTTTCCCACGTCACCGCCACCTCATCGCCATGTCAGCGCCATATCAGCATCAATTATTGGCTATCTAATCCTTATCTGACACGTGGCGGATAAGAATCTAGCCGACCAATCAGAAGCCGCCACGTGTCACAATAATTGAGTCTCCAACAACCTCGCCACGTGTCACCTTATCATCTTATCCAGAATCTGCAACCGACGAACCAGAGCATGCCACGTCGACAGAAGCTGGCGTAGCGACACCAAAGGCCTCAGCATCGCGACGCCAGATGCCTATCCGCGCCTATAAATTGAGTTCGAGATTTCAGTTTTAGATGCACCACTCTCCCTCATCTCTTTGATGTAAAGAGAGAGTTTCTCTCTCTAGTTTCTTTTAGTTTTTAGTTTTTTTTAGTTTTTAGTTTTGTAAATAATTACGTTTTGTTAATATAGTAATTTACTTTTTTTTACTTTTTACAGTTTTTACTATTCACCATGAGGAGGTAACTTCCCCAGCTAGGGTGAAATGTAATTCTTTTACTGTTACTATTTAGATTAATCTCCCTTAAAAATAATATATTCACTATTTAAAATATTGACTTAAAAAGGATACTGCCAGATTAGTCGGTTGGTAATTCATTTTAATCTGGTTTAAACTTGACTAATAAAGGATACCGCCAGATTGGTCGGTTGGTAATATTATCACAAGTTTATATATTATTTTATGGGAGATATCTAAAATAGTAAATAGTAAAAGTAATTCCTTTTACCTTAGCATTTTATTTTATTTTACTTTTCAGCTTTTACTTTATGTCTTGTACTTTTAAGTTTTTATTAGCCCTAGTTATGTGTTAGTTATCTGGGGTTGTGATGAATTCTAATATCACCGGTTTATAAGGGGTTATTTTATAGTTTGGGTATTTTAAAGGTTTACTTATTAAGTCTTAAGCTTAATGCTTCTTGTTGTCTGATCACCAATAAGATTGATGTGGTAAATCTAAAATGAACTAGACATAGGGATTTTAGGTTTCAGCCTTAGACTTAATAGCCCACGATCTTCTTTGAGGATAGATAACCCTTTAATAGATTTCCTTACAGGATAGACATATACCTGTCGGGCGGGGGTAGCCATAATTGGAACTTAAACTTAATGAATCCAGATAATTTGGTTGACATAGACATATGGTTCAATTGGGTTAAACTGGGTATTTGCGTCTGACCATCGACAGAGGATTTTGTATAATTAGTGTTCCAGGTTAGTAAACTGATTTATTACACAAACACGAAATAACCACTTCATCTTTTAAATGATATTAGAATGATTCACAACCCTAGATCTTTGTGTCTTTTGTTATTTTCTTTAGTATTTTATTTTGTCTTTTTATTTATTTAGGAATTCTACAATCAATCAAATCAATCAAGTAATCATTCTCTTCTCTCTCAATTAGATATCTGTAAATAAATAGATTCAATAATTAATAACAACAGTAGGAATTAAGTACTCGTGGGATCAATATTTTTATACTACTTGAACGATACGTGCGCTTGCGTTATACGCGTGTGTTTACGCCAGTCAATTCGTTAGCGACATGAATAGTGATTTTACTAGGCATAATTATTTAATTACGTCGCAACGAAAAATTCGTTAATTTGGAATTAGCGAACCCGAGCCCGGGAGTGTTTGCAGGCGCACTCGCATTGCGAATTTAAGTGCAGCCCATAAGTCACATCAAGCGTCAAATCACTAGTCAATCGATTGATGTGATGTCTAGTCACTTTGAGTGATTTGACAACTTGTCATGAGTGATGTGAATAGTTGATGGAGTTGGTTGGCATTATTGCTTTGACTTTTTAGAAAATGAAAAGTGGTATATGTTTTAATTGATTTTGGAAATCAATTAACCTAATACAAAACAACACTCTCTCTCTCTCACTCCTTCTCTCTCACGGCCTTAGGGCATTTTTTCTTCCAAAATTCACTGCAATTGCCGAGAATGAAGAGGAAGAAATTATGAAGTCTTACGGAAAAATTTGCGGAGTGCTAGCACACTTTAAGGGTCTTGCGAAGGTGATAGGGAACCGCACCCATGAGCATGGAATCACAACTCAAAGCTTGGAGCTTGATGGAGGTGATGACCGAATTCTTGGAGGTGGAAAAAACCAGTGAATGCCGAGAGCTTCCATGGATGAAAGCTTGAAGATTTTGATGTTCCTCGCGTCGCAAAATCCGTTCAATATGAGTATGATTCCGCCATATTTCATTGTAGTATTCACACATGTTTGATGCTTGATTTGATCCTTGGGACCTTAGAGAAACCCAAAAATGGTATCAGAGCCTAATTAAGCATGAACCTTGAACTTAGGGTTAAAATTGGGTAAATTGAATTTGAGCATGATTTGATAAAATTCTTTGATTGAGTATGCTTGAATGATGTTTGATTGAAGTTGTATTGGATCAATTTCATGAAAAGTTGATTGGATCAATTTTTACCCAAATCTTAGGCTTGGCCAAGAGTTTCATTGCCCTAAGTCATAGTTTTTTATTTATTTAAATAATTGGATGAGTTGAAATCAATTGGGTAATGTTGATTTAAGATTCAATTGGATTGGATTTACAATTGGACATAAAAATCCTATAATGCCGAGACATGTAAGCATGGTAAATGCTTGTTTTTTGATTCAATTGTGTTGGACATGAATTGATGTAAATGAACATAATTAATTGAGTGAATTAGTATTTTGGAAATGTTAATTTGGGTAGTTAATTATGGCATACACTTTAGGTTAATTAAGTTATGAAATTTGGTAATTTAATTAATTGGACCTATTTTGGAAATTGGGCTTGAAAAGTTGTAATTGGGCTTAATGGGCTTGGTTGTACCAAGTTAGGTTTAGGCTAAATTGGTTGGATCCAATTGGGCCCAAAACCATTTCCATAAAGTCCAATTATGACTTAAATGGACCTTTAATATTAATTGGACCTAACGGGCCTAAATTGGTTTATTAGCAAATAAGGGTGATTCCTTAAATAGGCTTTGGTATTTAGGTTTGACCCATATTGACAAAAAGTCCATGCCTTAGAAATTAATTAAAAGCACATTGGACTTTAAATTAAATTGACATTGGATGTTAATCGGGTTTTGAGACCCGTAGCAATTAGATTTAGAATCTAAGTCAAAAAGGTACATTAAAAAGTGTATTATTTAATTTGGAATTAAATAAATGAATTAGTATTAAATGCAAATTAAATTGGATTTAATGTTGTAGTTTAATTTAATTCAAGAATTCGTACTTTGAGTACTTATTCGCAAAACGAGTTGGACTCGTGCAAAATCAAATCGTTGTTTGAACATTGGATGGTCATTAATATTCAGATTAATTAATTGGATTAGATTGATTGATAACATGCTTGTGTGAATACATGGTTGCAATGTATGAATAATGTATATAAGATGGATATTAGTAGGGTGGGGCAATTTTGGAAATTGTTGTAATAAATTTAGAATTTATTAATTGGACCTGCGTGTCCAGCCTATTACCTCCTTACTCTTTGTATTTCTCTTCTCACCTATTCCCCTCAATGTAAATGAGTTTTCTTTAGAAGTGTTATGTAATCGGGTAGAAGTAATACTTGTGCTAGTGGGAGAGAGGAAAGGGAGAGATTTGTTATAGGAACAATGCGTTAAGTATCCATTTGCATATCATTATTATATTTATTTATACGCGCCTTATTATTTGTTTAGAATGCATGTTAAGGGTGTATGGCAATGAGACCTTAATAAAGATAATTAATTGGTTGCCAATTACATGCGAAAAACCCTCACTACATATTAAGCGTTTTTCCTTCCATTGAGTGATTCTTACTCAAGATCCAAGACTGGCATTGTTTGTTGGCCAAAGTCAAGACCTTTGTCCGTCGAGGATGTGTTTGAATCATGAAGGCTTTGTTCCATATTGGTGTCTTGTCCAAGTTGTGATTTGTTGGCCAAAGTCAAGATTATTTCTTGTCCATCGACATTGATTACGAAGTTTTCCAAGGTCAATGGGTTCCGCTTAACTGGGATCAATAAGTTTGTTGTGCCAAAGCCAAGGCTTAGTTGATTCAGAGGAAAAAGGTTAGGCAATATATTGGATATATTGGCATATATAAAGTATATGTTTCGGACGTGGATGTCCACCTACTGGATCTAGGAATTGGATGGGATCCAATTGATCTTAGAGATCTACCTAGTTAATTATCATACAATTTGTTGGCCAAAGTCAAGATTATGTGTTATTTAACGGGATCCTAGCCCACTAGGAAACAAGGTTTCCCGAGTACTCCACAGAGGGTTAGAGGCTCGCCAAAAAATAGTGGGAGGCAAGTATTAAATTTGCAATATTCGTTTAGCTACTTGCCATACGCCCTCATTTCAAATTTTTTGTCATTACATTAATATATTAGTTGGACTAATAATTAATAGTTTTTTTAATAAACAGTTGGATTGTATTCAAACTATTTCAATTAATAGTTGATTTTATAATTGGATTATAGTAATCAATATAATTGAATTTAATCTATTACATTATAGTTGGTTATATAGTTGGACTATAGTAATCATTATAATCAATAGTACCTAAAATCGTTGATAAATAGTTGGTCTATTAGAATCAAGATAAAATTGAAAGATTAGTGTTTAAAACATAATCCTGGCTGAGATTGTATTTAAACGACTTTAATTTTCAAATTGGGAATAATGAATCAGGATAGTCCTGAAAACTAAGAAGTTACTTTATTTGATAAAATAACATCTTAGGCCTAAGCCTGGAGTTAAGCAAATAGTAGAACATGATATTTGGAATATTCTTGTGATGATAACTTTAGTGCTTAATCCATTATGCTTGCCAAATAGATTCCTTAATTTCTTAATCAGAACTAAGGATTAGATCCTTATAGTATGATAATGAAATTGAAGGATCTTCATAGATCTATCTTTAGATCTTAGAAGTACTGAATTGCAATAGAAAACTCTTGGAGAGTTAATGGCTATTCTCAAGGAGACAAAGCCAAAGTTTGCAATAGGGCAAGAAGCGCAAGACGCACCTTACTTCGACATCACAGAAGGCCAAGGCTTGGCCAAAGACTTCTGGAGTGTGGAAAAGGGCAAAGGCAAAATCATTATAATCTTCTGGGAAGACAAATGACATATCCCAAGATATCGGCCTAAATTATGGCAAACGGGGTCACTGAAGCGTGACTGCCGTATGGACAAGGCAGACATGAAGGAATTGAAGACGGTGCAAGGCTCCTACTTCAAATATGTTTGTCATAAACATGTTCGCTACTAGTATTAAAATTGGATTTTAGATACTGGATGTGGTACATAAAAATATATACTGGTGTGCAGAATCTGCTGATTCGTAGGATACTGACTTCAGTTGGGATTGATCTGCGAATTGAAAATGGGACAACTGTCGCTGTTTTAACCGTAGAAACCTAAGTTTAGGAACTACCCTTAGGGTATGTACTTAAATTAGGAAACTGTATGAATGTAACTAGTTTGACTAGATACATTATCTCTTTATCAGGGTTTAATCCGTTGCGGATATACCTTTATATTCTAGAACACTAAAGTGTTTTATTTTATAAAGATGATATTGAGATAAACACATTAGATTTGAATAACTATATTTATATTTTGAATATAAATAAATCTCAAACATATAACATGACAAATAAATAGTTCAAACTGATTTGATCAGATAAGACTTAATTGTGGCATTGTTGTCTGGGACACAATTGACAAGACTCGTATATCCACACTTTTTGAAGAGTGGATACTAGGACGAATTTGATTCTTTTCAAATGATGTCTACAAATCTAGTTTATTAGGCAAAGTGCCTAAAACACTTTTTACTTGGTAAAAGTACAAGTGCCATCGATCTGTTAGCCATTGTTCATAGTGACGTAAGTGGGCCCATATCTAGCTAGGCTAGAGGTGGATATGAATATTTCGTGACCTTTACGGATGTGGCATCGCGTTATGGTTATGTGTTTCTTTTGAAACACGAATCAAAATATTTTGATGTAATCAAAGAGTTTCGATACGAAGTAGACAAACAGATCGGCTAAAGTATTAAACACCATGATTGGACTATGATGAAAATACTTAAGCAATAAGTTTCTCAAATACTTGAAAGAGTATAGTATTCTTTCAATGAGGACTCCTCCCGGAACACGCCAATTTGACGGTATGTCAGAACAGATAAACCAAATTTTGTTGGACATGATAAGGTTAATCATGAGTCGCTCTGAGCTACCATTTCCTTCAACGGATAAGCATTAACAATGTAGAACTTATTTAGAATAAGGTTCCATAAAAATCTGTTTGACAGAGTTCATATTAGATATGAACAGGAAAGAAACCGGGTTTTCTCATTCCTGAAGATTTGGATATGCTAGGCATATGTTTGGATGATACCAAACTAGAACCCAAATCGGATAAGTGCCTAATTTGTGGGTTATCCTAGGGAAACCAAAGTGTAGTACTTATTCAACTCACACGAGAACAATGTAATTGTTGCTCGCCATGCAGTTTTCCTAAGAGGAATACCTATATGCAGTGGTAAGTGGGAGGAAAGTAAAACTCGATGAAAATCGGAGTAATACTATTCCAGGCACCGATTCCTTAATGGAACACAAATAGTTCATCAAGGATGTAACTATACCATAATCTTCGAATACACAAGAACCGCGCAAGTCGGAGAGAGTCAAAAAACAACATGGGGTATGGGTTTCTGATCTCACCTCATAAAGATGTCAATCTTATTGAGGAAGACGAACTGACTATGTATGAGGAAGTGATACAAGATATCGACTCCCTATTATGGAAAAGTGCCATGATGTCCGAAATGGATTCCATGTATACCAACTAAGTTTGGATACTAGTTGTTGTACCGCAAGGCATTGTGCCTATTGGTACTATATAAGTCTTCAAGGAAGACATACGTGGAAGGCAACATACCAACGTACTAAGCTGGGCTTGTAGCGAAAAGGTATCGTTATCAACATTGTGTCGATTACGACAAAACCTTTTAACCGTTGCCATGAGAAATCCATTTGGATAATGCTTGCTGATGTTGCATATTTCATTCATGAAATATGGCAGCAGAATGCCAAAACCGTTTTCCTTAACGGAAACCTTTTGGAGGATGTTTACAACATCCTGACGGTTTTGTCGTACCAAAATGAGCAAACAAGGTTTGCGAGTTAATTCGATCCATGGATGGATTGAAGCAAGCATATAGTTCTTGGAATTATCATTTTGATGTAATCATAATGGTATATGATTTAATTCAAAACGAAAATGATTCTTGTGTATATAAGGAGGTTAGTGGGAGCGCACTGACAGTTAAAGTCCTAAATAATGATAACATATCATTTCTTGGAAATGATATTCCCATAATACTATCGGTGAAAACATGGCTTTCATGAAAATTCTCCGTAGAATTCTTAGGAGAAACAGCCTTTATTCTAGGAATAAAGATCTACTGGGATATTTTTGAGTTGTTGCTACTCTCCGAGAACTCGTACATTGAAATAAATATACATGAGCTGGTGTCTCATATGCTTTGAGCATATGGAGTCACAATCGGGCCAATCCAAGTGATAGTCATTGGATTGATGATAAGAACATCCTTAAGTATCTTAGAGGAACTAAGGATGTTGTCTTATACTATGAAGATGGAGAACTTGAAGTAACTGGGTTCACTGCTGCAAGTTTCCTAACCGATAAAAAAGACTACAAGTCGTAAGAACGGTACTATAATGTTTGAATAACTGAACAGTGAGCTGGAAATCTTCCAAGCAAGATATTGTTGCTGAATAAACAACATAAACGGGTATTGTTGCAGCTGAGGCAGCAATAGAAGCCATTTGGGTCGATAATAAATCTAATTAGAATAGATATAGTTCTATTAGCAGCTGAGCTAGGCTTCAGCACAGGCTAAAGACTTAATGGTCTCATCGATGATCCATATAAATACTTCAATATTCATCTGATTCGTTCGGATCATACATCGTGGTGATGTGATGATCGAATAAATCACATCAGATGATAATCATGCAAATCCGCTGACGAAAGCATTTCCTCAGCAGAAGTTTGAGTGAACCGTACATAGTTCGGGTGTAGGACACTTGAGTGATTGGCTATAGGCCAAATGGGAGATTGTTGGACAGTTATGACCCATAGCATCACTATTTGTACAGATCATGGTGTTGTTGTACAAATTAACTATGTGACAAAGGAAATTGCTCTTCTATCATTTGTAATTAGATTACCAAAATGTATAAATTATAGAAGGTCCATATGATTAATTCCGGATTGAGATGATATGAGACAGTATCAATCCATAAAGGTTTAATCATTAAATATCCCTAGTCGTAGTATTATCGAGATTGGACATCGATAATACGGAATAGACTAGTATTACACTTGTGCGCGTTGTGGGAGCATAACGACATAGTTGTCATATATTTGGGTATATGATACTCATGCAAGTGTAGTAGGAGGTTGTGTTTTACCGATGGTACGGAAAACAGCTTCGTTCTGGATAGACCCCTCGGAATTCCATTGGTAGTATGACTATGTGTCTATGGAAGTCTGAATCAGGGTAGATGTATTTGGTTTTAACCTGAGACTTGCACCGCTAATACTTGTGACTATCAATACGCTTTGGTTTAGGTTGTCCAGGGCTTTAACAGGTTCTGCGTACGCCTCTTCTGGGTATATTGAGAATCGTAGTGTATTGGGTGTGATGTCGAGATGGAAGTATCACTCCAGTCATAGTGGAGATGATGATCACGTAGGATACAAAACCTGTTCTCTTATATGCTGCAGCTATCGAGATATTATGACTAGTTCATGTTTATCCGATTATAGAGACTAGTTACCAGAGATCCGATATGTGCTTCGTACGGGGCAGACACATTTCCAGCCCCAGGCTTTGCACGTGACATCCGATACTGGATCGAAATACGTAATACTAAGTATACTACGCCGGATATAGATCACATATTCCTGTAAGGATATTTCTTGAGAATTGGGTAGGCATGGCGCTTTGCTAGAAGCCAACCTTGTCTTGTAAATCGGTAAAAACGTAGTACTAGGTACTTATGTGTTCGGATAGTCCGACGACCGGATTTACTGCCAACATATCCGGGGATCTCATGGATCACTTCCCGAAGATTCACTGATGACGTATGACTCGCACTTTATTAATCTGGTATTAATTAGATGAGAGAGAAAATTAATCTGGGATTAATTACGGAGATATTTTATCTATGATAAAATATTATTTAAAGAGAGAGAACGATTAATTTGGAATTAATCGATAAAATGATATATTTGATATATTATACGAAATTGGATTTCGACCCGGAATTGAAATTAGATTTTAATTCGGGCGAACAAGTTAATTTAGAATTAATTCGTTAGCGACGTGAATAGTGATTTTGCTAGGCATAATTATTTAATTTCGTCGCAACGGAAAATTCATTAATTTGGACTTAGCGAACTCGAGCCCGGGAGTGTTTGCGAGCGCACTCGCATTGCGAATTTAAGTGCGGCCGACAAGTCACATCAAGCGTCAAATCTCTAGTCAATCGATTGATGTGATGTCTAGTCACTTTGAGTGATTTGACAACTTGTCATGAGTGATGTGAATAGTTGATTGAGTTGGTTGGCATTATTGCTTTGACTTTTTAGAAAATGAAAAGTGGTATATGTTTTATTTGATTTTGGAAATCAATTAACCTAATACAAAACAACACACTCTCTCTCTCACACTTATTCTCTCTTATGGCCTTAGGGCATTTTTTCTTCCAAAATTCAATGCATTTGCCGAGAATGAAGAGGAATAAATTAGGAAGTTTTGCGGCAAAATTTCTGGAGTGCTAGCACACTTTAAGGGTCTTGCGAAGGTGATAGGGAACCGCACCTGTGAGCATGGAATCACAACTCAAAGCTTTAAGCTTGTGGAGGTGATGACCAAATTCTTGGAGGAGGAAAAAACCAGTGAATGTCGAGAGCTTCCATGGATGAAAGCTTGAAGATTTTGATGTTCCTCGCGTCGCAAAAGCCGTTCAATGTGAGTATGATTCCACCATATTTCATTGTAGTATTCACACATGTTTGATGCTTGATTTGATCATTGGGACCTTAGAGAAACCCAACAGGCGCAACTAATGAATTGCCTACACTTTTCTAGAAAATCGATTAAGTAATTGGTAAAAGAATAAATAAATCAAGAACAAAAATCATTTCTTCATTTCCTTTGGCTTGAACGTGAGATAGAGGGAGATGAGAGAAAGAGAGAAAGTTGCATTCCCTTAGTAAAAAGAAAAAAGCTTATTAAGGGTAATCCATCAAATTAAACCATAAAAGAGAAAAAATGAGATCAAGTGCATTGTTAAGGAAGAAAATAGTTGAAATAAGGCAAGGTTACTTGACCCAAATTTTGATGATTTGAATTTTGATAGTTGGTTGGTTGTGGTGTATTGTTGGTTTGATGATAATGTAGTTTTGGTGGTTTTATGTGAAGAAATTGATGTGTGGGAAATTTTTCATGCCTTGGTTGAAACTAAAGCATTAAGTAAGAATGATGGGTTTTTGGTAGTAATGAGGTGTTGGGAATGTAAGTTGATTGTTAGGTTGTGTATTGAGAATGTTGTATTGATATGTAAGGGAGATATGGAGTTAAGTATAGAAGAAATGAAAATTTGGCCTAGGAATTGACATCGCGTCGCGACGCGCCAAGCTCGCATCGTGACGCAAATGAGGTAGAGGCGTGCATTCGTTTAACACGGGCGCGTCACGACGCAAATGGGACCGGCATCACGACGCGAACCCAAAAACCAAATTTTTTTTTCGGTAGATGCTACGCGTAACTAAGGGTCTTAATTTTAGTTTTACATTTCTTTTAAGGGATAGAAATGTTCTAAGGGAGTAATCCAACTAGGTTAAGGAACTTAATTTGATTTTGAATTGTATTTTATAACTTATGATTCTAACTCAGTGTATTCTATATAGATACTCAACAGGAGCCGCGTTCGCCTCTAGCGACGTGAAGAGAACTTGATCGGACTTCAAATTTGTGAGTGGAGATCTTTTTTTTTAAATTGATTTACAGTACTTTTCATTGATCCAGATTTATTTCGAGATTTATTTTAAAAAGCTTTAGGGCGTTAGCCGTATTAAATTATCAGTTACTTTTTATGTAATGTTGATTTGAAAGTTTCAAAGTTTAAAAACATAAGTTTTATGTTTTTCGAGGCATGGGGGAAAAACCGACCTCGGCTTTTACTTATGGAACTAACAGACAGAGACCGTGTGCACATGTAGTTCAGGGCTAGAGGGACGGCGATACGTAACACCCATAGATCCTAGTTTCAAGGTCAGGTAGTAGCATAGATCAACACTACCAGCTCTAGTTTAGTGGCTTGGGGGACGACGATACGTAACTCCCCAAGACCATTAGTTTCAGGGATAATAGTGGCATGTTTTGGGGGACGGCGATACGTAACGCCCCAAAGTCATGGATTTGCACTCTTGGCTCTAGTTAGGCATATGGAGGGACGACGATACGTAACGCCCCCACGCGTCAAGTTTTCCACAGTACCAGAGATATTTTTCATAGAAAATTTTCAGAAAAGGCTTTTCTCAGTTTTAAAGAAAAGAACCAGTTTTCAAACAAAGTGTTCAAAAGTATTTTAAGAATGAATGATTTTGCTCAGATATAATGATTCAGTTTCTTATTTTGTAGCTCCACTCACTGAGATCCTAAGGACTCACCCCCTCCACTTCCCAAT
Organism: Zanthoxylum bungeanum; assembly: GCA_019454045.1. NCBI lineage: Eukaryota > Viridiplantae > Streptophyta > Magnoliopsida > Sapindales > Rutaceae > Zanthoxylum > Zanthoxylum bungeanum. The sequence continues at coordinate 20,208 of SKCR01008215.1, read as the reverse complement.
TCTTTTACAGAATTCTCCTTTTGGTGAGCCATGTATTTCTTTTGGAGACCCAGTTCGAGGGCAAGGGTTATGCTGCAGTCACTAGTCATCGGGTCCATCTTTCCAGATCTATGTTCATGTACAATATAGTTCTCTGGATGTCATTTTATTGTATCATTGACATGTGTTTGATGTTTTGTATATATGAAGATACTTATATATATATATATACATATGTTCATGATCTCATATTTCAGTTATTTAAGCTATGAAGTTGCATGTGTGATTGAGTAAGCATTGCATAGAATTAAGATAAGAGCAAGTGTCATAGAGCATAGGTTAGAGGCCTAGGCGATAGTGGGATCTGTTGCTTGCCGGTAACATTTTCGTATTGGGGATGTTACAGTCTCGATGCCCAAGCCTCCGTATTACGATGCGCAGGGCTGATGAACATTGAAACTTCATTTTCTCCGTTTCGGAGTTTCCAGACTTTATTTTAGTCCTTGTTTAATCCTACATACTCAAAATGGAATGTAGATTTACATAAAATATTTTAAAATATACCAATGCTAGATATCCACAGGTTAGACACACTTTCGTTACACGAGACACCGATCCGACCCTAGGGGTTCCACATCCGCCCCAATAGAATGGTATCAGATATAAGGCTTAACCACACAACACATGATGCATGTTTGACATGTATTCGAATCTATGCCTCCGTATTTAATTTAATTATGCATAAGTCATATTGGATATGTATTGCATGTTTTAAATTAAAATTTTAATTTGGACCCAATTATGTTAATGACTTGATTGTTATAAATCTCCCATGATTAGGTGATTACTTTATTTAAGTAATAATATTAGTAGTGTTGGAGCATTATTGGATAGTCTGTCTTATCCATACGGAGATGAATGAATTCTTACTACTTATGCTCAAGATCATCGTTAGTGTGAGGATATAAGTTCTCAGAACTTAGGTCGCTCCGGTAAAATATTAGATATAACGTAATGAGTTAACGCAGTCACCCAATACCGCCATTCTTATGAGGGTGTACATACGAAGCTCATTAGTGCACATTGACAAGTATACACATAGAACACGTCTTAATCCAAGATCGTCATTAGTGTGAGGATAAGAAATGGTTCAGGACCAAACTAGGAGTCACATGAATGTGATTGACCTTGGAGGTCTACCTAATGAGTTTATAAAGGCCAAGATCATCATTAGTGTGAGGCTTAAGTAAATGTCATGGGATCCACTCCCCACTATGAAATTTTGATAGTCAAATTTCTATTTTTCCGTTAAGGGAGATTACGAAATTATGTAAAATAGTGGGAGGACACTAATAGATTTAAAATTCCATAATAAACTAGTGTTATTATTTTGAAATAAAAAAATATTATGCTACTGTTTAAAATGTTGTCTTGTAGTTGGCTGCTGCAAATCCATTGATGTGACTTTTGGATTCTAATAAATTGAAAGGAGCCGAGAACTACTTTGAGTGGAAAATGAACATTCACCTTGTCTTAGAGTTCGAAAAGTTAAGCTATGTAACTGTCAATCAATTGCCTGTTGAAATCGATGTTGACTCCACTCCTGAAGAGCGAGAAACTTATGAAAAATGGAAGGATGATAATCTTAGGGTTAAATCCTACATTTTAGGATCGATGGTTCCAGATTCGCTTCGATACTAAATAGATGTACTGGATGCCTGGAGCATTATGAGAACACTCAAGAAGTTGTTCGAGGAAAATCAAGAAATCGAGATTTATCGAAGGTCTAAGGAATCATTCCATGCTACGCTAAAGGATGGAGGAGCTTTCAGCATTCATGTTTGAACATGATCGACCAGATCCGATATTTGGAACGACAAGGCATTGTGATTGATGAACGGCTATGCTGTAATTTGATTTTGTCTACTTTGCCTGGTACTTATGTTGGTTTTTTTGTTAAACTTCCATATGTCTTCGATGCAATCCAGTTATGAAGAACTTTATAACATGTTACGCACGGCAAAGCATGATTTAAGAAATTCAACCCTAATTTGTACCTCAATGGTGGAGCTAACTCTTCAAAGATTTCTAGGAAGTCTAAGAAAATCAAAATGGGGAAGAAGAAGATATCAAAGAAAAACTCCAAAAAGTGTAAAGCAGCAAGACCGCTTGTAGTTCATGATGAATATCTACACTGCAAGAAGTCTGGACACTGGAAGAAAGTCTGTTCATAACTAAAAGGAAAAAGATAACCCTAAAGTACGCTTTGTATTTTTCCTATTATTGACATCTCATTAGTCTTAGATGCAATATGAGGGATGGATGTTAGATACCGAATTTGCAACTTCATGCAGGTCATGAGGGGTAAAAGAAGGTTAAACAAAGGGGAGATACGGCTTAGAGTTGGAAATGGCGAGACATTGGATGTCAAAGTCATAGGAATAGTTGTTCTAGATCTCCATAATGGATGTAATTAGATTTACATATGTTATTATGTACCCTTACTTATCAAATAAATAATATCACTGCCGGTATTAGATAAGAGAGATATAAAATAAACATTAAAGATGGAGCTTTATGTTTATATGATAAAGAAAACTTTTTGGTATGTGAATGTTCTTTATCTAACAGTCATTATATTTTTGAAACATATAAATATGTCTTTAATGTAGAGGAAAATATAAATAGAAGATCTGAATTAAATAATACTGAATTATGGCATATGAGATTGGGCCACATAGGTGTTAGACGTCTATCCAAATTGGTAAAAATGGTCTGATTGAAAATCTTACCTTAGATTCTTATCCGATTTGTGAGTCATGTATCCAAGGAAAGATGACAAAGGCCCCATTTCTTGGAGTTGGACATCGTGCTAAGGATTTATTGGAGCTAATACACATTGATGTGTATTGGTCCACTAAATCATGTCGTTCATGATGGTTCAACATACTTCGTGACTTTCAGGGATGATAAGTCAAGATATGGATTTGTCTATTTGATGATACATAAATCGGAAACATTTGACAAGTTCAAAATATTTTGAAATAAAATAGAAAAACAAACCAGTAAATTCATCAAGTGCCTTCGATCAGATCGAGACAGTGAATACATGAGTGAAGAATTCAGTTGTTATTTAAGGGAGGATGGAATTCTTGCCCAATATAACCCACCAGAAACACCTCAATATAATGGTGTGTCTGAGCGTAGAAATCATACTTTATTGGATATGGTACGTTCCATGATGAGCTATATAGATCTTCCATATTACCTTTGGGGTTACGATTTACTTACTTCTACCATATTAATAGGGTTCCATCGAAGATGTTTTTACGACCCTGTATCAAATATGGTTCGATAGAAATCCAAGTCTTAGATATTTAAAGATTTAGGATTATCTTGCATACGTTAGAGTTGCGTAGTGGGATAATCTAGCACTTAGAGGGGTATAAATATAGGTTTGTTAGATATCCTGATAATTCCATGGGACATCAATTCTACGATTCTGAGCAACAAAATGTATTTGTTGTTCATTTTACCACTTTACTTGAAAATGAATTTTTGAAAGAAAGTGGGAATTGTAGAAAGATTGAACTTGATGAGTTTGATCCGAACATTAAGGAACCTGAGATCCAATTAGGTTAGTGTAGGCACTGCATTTTTGCATGTAAGTCCCGATGATGAGTCTCGTATGAAGACACTACCTCTTTAGTTTTGAAAGTCGAGGGAAACGGACGTCGGAAGGGAATAATCAAGAATTGACACATTGTTGGATTTAATTCGCTGGAGTAGCTTCGGGTTCGCTTGTTGGACCTTTGTTTTAAAACACACCCTCAACCCAAAACCCCACAAACCATACACCAAGCCCATCTCACCCAAGCCCAATCCAATAAATCAAAACATTTAAAATACATGTCACAAATTAAATTAAAATCAATTAAATTAAACTTTTATTAAATTAAAATTAAATCACCTTCCTAAATTAAATTTAATCATTTTCCTAAACTAAATAAATCACATTCCAAATTAAATAAAACACAAATTAAATTAAATTAAAGTAAATTCCTAATTTAATTAAATCACCTACCAATTAAATAAATCATATCCTTAACTAAAAAGAATAAATCAAATCACTTCCCTTAATTAAAAGATTTCCCTTATCACATTTTAATTAAAATATCTCCCCATCAATAACAATCTCCATTTCCTTCTCCAACAAGGTAAACCCCCTCCATTGCCTATAAAAGAACCATTCACGACCCTTCTCTAGCCTGGCAGATTCACACAAAAAAAAAACCCTAAACCTGCCCTTTTCTCCCATCTCGGCCAACTCACCTCCATCAACCCTCACGCAAGCCATTACCTTGCGTCTAACCACAAATTTCCCACCTAAACAGCCCTTGCGCCCAACCACTACCTACGTAACAAGTCCACACACACAGCCTTCAGCAGCACCTATGTAAGCCACGACAACACATCCATTGCCTCTCAATTCCACGCAAACAACACGTCCACTGCCCCCTCAAATCCACTCAAACAACACGTCCACTGCCCATAAAAGCCTCACTTCAACTCACGCCACAAAGCCCCCCTAACTGCCTCAAATCAACACAAATAACCCCTAAACCTACCCAGATTTTAGCCCCAAAACAGCGTCAAAAACTACACAAAACAGTCCCCCAAAAATTGCACAAATCAGTCCGTAAACCCCACCTCACTGCACTCCTAAACCGCATACTATCCGGCCCCTTGTACTGCCGCGCACTGCACAATTTCACTGCCCAGTTTGCCGCAGAAAATAGTCGCGAAACGAAGTAAAAAACAGCAGCCCAAACAGCAAAACAGGGAGGAAAGACGTTGAGTTAGTGAACCGGAAGAGTTGCGGATCATCCACCCTTCCAACGAACGTGTAACGCCCTTTCGTGAGACGAAAAAAGAGGTTAGACGTGAGGGCAACTTTTTACTTTTTTATCTTTTTTTTTGTTTTATTTTTTTTAGAAACATTATCGCATGAGAGTCGTTTGAGGCATGATGTGATTGTTTGATGAGCGAAATATGTGTTCCCTTTTGTGGTATATAGGATGGAAACCCGGACGTAAATTCCGTAGCCGAATCCGAGTGGACGGTAGTGCGGTTTATATTCGGGATACAACACCACGTGCCACTTAAGAGACACGGATTTCGTCTCATCCAAACTTGTGTTTGAGCTTGTTGTAGTCCTAGGTTATTTATTTGTTATTAAAGCATAATTAGGTTGTTAGCATGTTATTTATCTTAAGAATGATTTAGTCGATAGAAAGTTATTTCTTTATGCATGATTAGGTTGTTTTCAATTTAGGGATTTAATTTATATTTATGCTTAGATTCTTATTTATTTTCCGCATTAGATAATTGAGCATGCTTGTGTGATGATTGTATGCTATTGCGTGTTTGCCGCTATGACAACTTACTTCGAAGTATGTGAACTTAGATATAGGTTCTCATTGTTATTATTATGCTGCGGACTTAGGCGTAAATTACCCTTGAGCATGAATGTTGAATAGATTCGGTTAGTTAATTGCCCAAATCATATCATCACAAGTGACATAAGTAAGAGACCATTCCGAACCCAACAGTTTGAGGTCTTCCCTTGCGAGGGGTGAGTACGGCCTTAATATTTATCCCGGTTCACACCGGGTGGCGACTCCATGTTATTTCATACTCCAACTAGGCCGTGAGCTTAGAACAACGTCGTCAAATTCTGTGTCCTACAGTCTGGCGACTCCACTGGGGATATATAGAGAATTGGCCCCGAAATAATGTCTTATAGTGATTGTAATTTTTGCTTTAGTTAACTATGTCTACCGTAGGTTGAAAGAGGTTTAATCAAAGGCACTTTTAAGGCTAGGTAATGGTTTGGTGTCTTCCTTCATTCACTACCTTACTATAAGGAAAAACTGTGGAGGCACCTAGATAATTATGTACTAGCAGCCTACCGTGATGGACTAATTTGGAGGACTCATTGTTTATTCCTGTAACCAAGCGATAAGAGCTTAAGGGGCTTGGGTACTTAAGAGAGCCTCGCTCCACCCTCCCTCTGGGGAATCTACAACGAGAAATCCATTTGACAGTCAGTCACACACCATAACTCGTTGGCACGTGCCTTAAGGTATAAAAAAGGTGCGCTCACTTGGTCGCTCGACCCTTGAGTGGGGAGACCTAGTTGTGGGCAACCCTTCATCGACGAGAGCCTTTGTATATACCCCTGCAAACCCGCATATGAACCGTAATTGTATATCCTATAGAAGTTGCCCCTTTATGCTTTTGATAACCACGTGCATCTCATGCATACACGCATCATGTTAACCCTCTGTGTCTTAAAAGCCATCATAGATATCCATTGGGTTAGGAAAAATAAGACTGGTCAAAGAAGAGTTTAGCAAACATTGATATCGTGGAAAAGGAAACCGAGGAACAGAGGAATTTACTGCAAGGATAGAAAGACCATGGTGGGCCCAAAAAAAAAAGAAAAAAAGAAAAAAATAGAAAAAAAAAAGAAAAAAAGAAAAGAAAAAGGAAAAAAAAAAAAAAAAAAATTGTTGTTTGTTTTTAGTCCTTGATAGTTAGACATAAGTCCGATGATGAAATTGATTGCTTTAGGGTGAAACCTTAGAAACGATAAACATTTGACGTGCTTTTATCTGATAATTTGAGTAATTGATCTATGTTAGACTCGTAAGCACTTGATTATGGTTCTTAGCAGTGAAAACCTCAGTATTGGCAAAGTGACTAGTTGAAGAAATAGTAGGTCGGTGAATGACCGTTTGCTTAAATGTCTATCTTGATTTGCTTATGTTATAATGTGTGGTATGGTTGAAAATAAAAGAAAAGTCTCTAAAGAAAAGAATTGAACCACCTATAAATGATAAGCGTGAAGCTACCCATGGGTGAGTATTAGGACCACCATGAGGAGAAATGCTACCTTAAAGGGTAGGTGTGTTGAAAAAAGAAAAAAAAAAAAAAAAAAAAAAAAGAGAAAAAAAAAAGAAAAAAAAACGAGTTCAAAATGAAAAGACAAAAGAAAGAGACAAAAGAGAAAGAAAACCATACCACATTGAGCACAGAAAAGCAACTGCAGGCATAAGTGATACATCTAGGTTGGTTTGACCCATCGATTCCGATTTTTTGAAACAAAATCATTGAGTTGGCTCACCTAGGGATGAATCTGCAAAAGAACCTTTGCACACACACACACTTTAAGTCTGGCTTAGATCATTTATTCAAAGACTTGGATTTGAGTTGCGTTGAGTGTTTTGAAGGTTCTATGGTTTCAATACTGAGAATTCTTTGCAGGCAATAATATTTGTAATTATTGGGACTATTTCGTAGTATGTGATATAGTATGATGATATAGAAGGCCCCACCATGTGGTTCATCTCGACCAAATGCAAACAGCGGAGAGCAGAAAGATAAATCAAGACTGGGGACGACCAGTCTACCACCCCGTGAATAAGGGATATAATGGGAACTTGAGCTATGAGACAAAAAACAACTGAGCAATCACCAGAAGAGAACTGGTAGAAAGAAAGTGTAAGCAGACCTAGGGGACGACAAAAGACTTTTGTAGGCAAGAAGCACTGAAGAGCACAAAGAAGACCTAACCCATCGGAATAAGAAACACATTCATTCATGCATGCATGCATACACGTCATATACACGCGATCTTCATCTTGTTTTTGTTCACAGGTTTTAAAGAAAAAGAGAAAGCAGCAAATGCAAGAAAACCAGAAACAGCAACATAGCATCATCAGTTTCAGGGAATGAATCCCAGGGCCGAGGCCCACATCGTCAGAATTTGGAATGAATCCAGGGAATGAATCCCAAGGCCGAGGCCCAAGTCGTCAGAATTTAGAATGAATCCAGGAATAATCCCAGGACCGAGGCCCACGTCGTCAGAATTTGGAATGAATCCAGGGAATGAATCCCACAGCCGAGGCCCACGTCGTCAAAATTTGGAATGAATCCCTGGGCCGAGGCCCACGTCGCAGAATTTGGAATGAATCCCAGGGCCGAGGCCCATGTCGTCAGAATTTGGAATGAATCCCAGGGTCGAGGCCCATATCAGCAGAGCTTTGGAATGAATCCGGGAATGAATCCCAGGGGGCGAAGCTCGCATCATCAGCAGTTTCGGGAATAAATCCCACAGGGTCGAGGCCCACATTATCATCAGTTTCAGGAATGAATCCCAAGGGGCAAGGCCCGTATTATCAGCAGTTTTCGAGAATGAATCCCAGAGGGTCGAGGCCCACATTATCACCAGTTTCTGGAATGAAGCCCAAGGAATAAAGCCCACATTCAGCACGGTTTGGGAATGGACCACCTCACAACATGGTTCGGGAATGAACCATCACATCAGTATCAGCTTGAGGGTGAGTCCCACATCAGTATCGATTCGGGGGCGAGGCCCACATCAGTATCAGCTTGGGGGTGAGTCCCACATCAGTATCAGTATGGGGGCGAGGCCCATATCAGTATCAGTATGGGGCGAGGCCCATGTCAATATCAGTTTGGGTCGAGGCCCAAATAAGCATTAGTCTGGGGGCGAGGCCCACATCAGTATCAGTTTTGGGGATGAGTCCCAGGGTTGAGGCCTACACATCATCAAAAAGCCGGGAATGGCACTCCAAGAGTGGAGCATGGTTCAAGAATGAACAAGCCGGGAATGGCACTCCGAGAATGGAGCATGGTTCGAGAATGAACAAGCCGGGAATGGCACTCCGAGAATGGAGCACAGTTCGAGATTGAACAAGCCGGGAATGGCACTCCGAGAATGGAGCAAGGTTCGGGAATGAACAAAGGCGGGAATGGCACTCCGAGAATAGAGCAAGGTTCAGGAATGGACCACATCACAGTAATGGTTCGGGAATGGACCATATCACAGTAACGGTTCGGGAATGGATCACCTCACACAGTAACAGTTCGGGAATGGACCACCTCACAGCATGGTTCGAGAATGAACCATCACATTATCAGTATCAATCTTGCCAGGTATGGCACTTTGGGGGCGAGGCCCACATCAATATCAGTATCAGTCTTGCCGGGTATGGCACTCTGGGGGCAAGGCCCACATTAGCATCAGTATTAGTTTTTCAGTGTATGGCACTCTGGGGGAGAGGCCCGCATTAGCATCATTATCAGTTTCGCCCGGCATGGCACACCGGGTATGGAGACACATCATCATCAGCAGTTTTGGGGATGCGTCCCAGGGTCGAGGACCCACTGCATAATCAGTTTGAGGGAGAGGCTCACAATGTCAGCGGTATTGGTATGCGTCCTAGGGTCGAGGTGCACCCGTTGTTGGTTGCAGTTCCGGGATGCGTCCTAGGGTCGAGGGCCCACTGCATCATCAGATGTAGTTCCGGGATGCGTCCCAGGTCGAGGACCCACTACATCATCAGTTTGAGGGCGATGCCCACATTGTCCGCGGTATTGGGATGCGTCCTAGGGTCGAGGTGCCCCGTTGTCGGTTACAGTTCCGGGATGCGTCCCAGGGTCGAGGGCCCACTGCATCATCAGCACAGTTCACACATATGGTTCGGGAACAAAGCCCAGGGGTCGAAGCACCTCGCCATCACATTCAGTTCGGGAACAAAGCCCACTCTCTACAAAACTCGGGAACAAAGCCCACAGGTGGTTCGGGAACAAAGTCCAGAGGTCGAGACACCTCGCCATCACATTCAACACAACAGGAACAAAGCCCACTCTCTACACAGTTCGGGAACAAAGCCCACAGGTGGTTCAGGAACAAAGCCCAGAGGTCGAGGCACCTCGCCATCACATTCAACACAACGGGAACAAAGCCCACTCTCTACACAGTTCGGGAATAAAGCCCACAAGTGGTTCGGGAACAAAGCCTAGAGGTCTAGGCACCTCGCCATCACATTCAACACAACGGGAACAAAGCCCACTATCTACACAGTTCGGGAACAAAGCCCACAGGTGGTTCGGGAATAAAGTCCAGAGGTCGAGGCACCTCGCCATCATATTCAGTTTGGGAACAAAGCCCACAGGTGGTTCGGGAATAAAGCCCAGAGGTCGAGGCACCTCGCCATCACATTCAGTTCGGGAACAAGACCCACAATTCAGTGAACAAGACCCACGGGAACAAGACCCACAATTCAGGGAACAAGACCCTCAACTCAAATCGGGAACAAGACCCACAATTCAGGGAACAAGACTCTCAACACAAATCGGGAACAAGACCCACGGGAACAAGACTAATAATTCAGGGAACAAGACCCTCAACTCACAATTCAGGGAACAAGACCCTCAACTCAAATCCAATTCAGGGAACAAGACCCTAAACTCAAATTGGGAACAAGTCCCACGGGAAAAAGACCCATAATTAAGGGAACAAGACCCTCAACTCAGCTCACAATCGGGAATAAGACCCATAACTCAATTAGGGAACAAGACCCTCAGCTCACTTCGGGAAAAAAACCCACTCGGTGGTTCGGGAATAAGACCCATGGGTCACAGCTGTTGTGTGAGGAACGGACAAACCCGAGCGCAGCGGAAACCCGCCCGAGATCAAATCGCGAGGGAATAAATAAAAAAATTTATTATTTTTTAATTCAATCTCGGCAGTCCTTAAAAAATGTGGGTTTAAAATTTTTAATTACAAACTTAAAATTTTCATGCATTAAAACATTTTCATGTATTAAAATTACCATAAGTCCATTTAAAAATTTCAACACACTTAATCAATTTATCAACTATTGACAAATTAAAACTAAGCATCCTAATTATTTCCAACACTTGAAAATAATCTAAACATACTAAAATTAATTTTCAACACTTTAAAAAATTAATTCAAGCATATAAAATAATTTTCCAACTCTTGAAAAATTAATCCAAGCATTCAAATTAACATATCAATTATATACTAATTTTCAACACTTAAAAGCTTCTAATTCCTCACTTACATACTTCCAATTAATCCAACAAACCACAACAATTTTTCTCAACTATAATCATCAAGAAATTGAACAATAAATTTGCAAATTAAATTTTACCAACAATTTCTTTTAATCCTTGCCAATTTGTGAAGGGTTGCATCCAAACTTTTCTAAGTCTTTCAAAGCTTTGAGTTTTCTCCAAATTCCTTCTTCCTCCACCAAATTAAGCTTCTCCAAAAACAAATCTTGGTGATCAAAAGGTGGTTTGATCACTCAAGAATGGCAACCATGATTTCCCCAAAATCAACCATTGAACCCTAGGAAAAATCAAGAAATTCAAGAACAATAATCAACCCTTAACTCTTAAGGATTAAATCCATGCCCATGATATATATATAGGTGATTTTTGATGAGAATTTGGTGAACAAAAACAGGTAAATCTCAGCCCTCTTACTTCTTTGGACTCTCGGCAGAAACTTGAAAAAGAGGAAGCAATTTCCTTTTTCTATTTTTTGTTCACGGCAGCAGTGAGTGGAAAAAAGCAAAGCAATTTGTTTTGTTTTTGGTTTTTTATTAAAATAATAATAAAGAAAACCAAACACAAATTAATAAACTATGGTTTAAAGGCATCTTCACTCCACACCACACATTTCAAAAAAATAACTTAACCAAAGTTAAATAACTATCTCACCAACTTTAATAACTTAGTTACAATCGAATAAATTAGTTCTTTAACTAAAATTGTTCAATTGCTTTAACTTAGTTACTTTAATTAATTAAAACCTTTATTGTATAAACTAAGTAATTAATTTTGTATATTAATTAACAATTAAATTAATCACTAATTAATTACTAATTTAATGTAAATCAAATTTACATTATTATACAATAAACTTTATCAACTATTGATATAAAATTAATTAATTTAATTCATCTCATAAATTATCGGATTAAACAATTTAATCCTAAAACCCAAAAAATACTTTGTCAACATTTGACGAAAGGTCGCCCTAGTGCTCAACGAGTAAACTCAATATAATGGAACTCTCTAGGCTCACGTTCGGTTGTTATTATATTATATACATATATATCTCATATACTTATATACATATTCATGAAGGCCTGTCCACCTACAAATCATGACTAAACAACACGACACGTCGAACCATACAAGTCGAGGTTAAAACGCTAATGTATAATCCCTTCGTCATTTCTGTTTCCAATTGAGTAAGGTTATAGTTATACTGTCAAAACCTTATCTACTCAATATATGAAATTTTTTTATCCTTATATTCCATTAATAAATAATATAGCAAAACTCTTTTTTGAATATTACTTATAATGTCAAAGAAGCAATTTCTTCAACGAACTTTCGGCCAAAAGATTTCCGGAATATATTCTAAAATTTCTGGAAACAAAATCCAACCATATGGACTGACGAATCCTCATATTAACACACACCGATCTTCGTGAGCATCGGTCTATACCTAACAGTCATCCAGAGGCCAGACCATGAAAGGTCTCTGACATGCATGGTATCAGGCACAGAGGATCACTCACAAGACCACCGTGGTGTCTCAAGTCAAAGGACCACAATAACTACTCAACTCGAAAAGATAACTATTGACAGTTTTATGGAATATCTATTAGTCATCTTTTATGAGTTAATTCAACATTCATTCAACTAATGAATATCTGCATTTCTATACGAACTTCCGCTAAGCTCACAGTCTGTTGAGACAAACCATATGTCCATTACATATATAGACAATGCACTAGTCTTACCAATATAATGACCGACCCATGTCAATATATCTAGACTATGAATAATTTATATTCGAGAGAATGCATGATATTTCTCAACACCATTTGCAACTCTTGCAACTATATCACCATATGTTGTAACTCTCGGGTCTTTACTAAATTCATATAAGGTTCCGAGTGTAACTCGAAATCTCTAACTCTTAGAGTAATCTAACAATTAGATTTACATTATATAAAAAAAGTAAGAGTTTTACCATATTAATAAATAAATAATCATGAAGAAATAGATATTATATTGCATAAATATCAAATATTCATACAAAAAGTGAATGGTGCTCGATCACCATTTCCAACAACAGCACCTCACCATCAATCTCATCACAATTCGGGAATAAGACCCTCATCACCTCACAAATGGTTCGGGAACAAAGCCCAGGGGTCGAAGCGCCTCGCCATCATATCATTTCAGTTCGGTAGTGATTCCTAGAGATCACAGCATCTTGCAGGGATGAACCTCGAGGTCGCGGTACCTCACCACATCATCAAATTCAGTTCAGAGCAACATGCAAACCAGGTGACAACTGGCGAGCCAGGTAAGTGAAAATGCATTACACGTACTTTGATAGGATTGTCATTTTCACACACTGCATAAGTCCCATCAAAGTGGGGGCGACTATAGGCACTACATTTTTAAATGTAAGTCCCGATGATGAGTCTCGTATGGAGACACTACCTCTTTAGTTGTGAAAGTCGTGGGAAACGGACGTCGAAAGGGAATAGTCAATAATTGACACATTGTTGGATTTAATTCGCTGGAGTAGCTTCGGGTTCGCTTGTTGGACCTCTGTTTTAAAACGCACCCTTAACCCAAAACCCCACAAACCATACACCAAGGCCATCTCACCTAAGCCCAATCCAAAATAATTAAAACATTTAAAATACATGTCATAAATTAAATTAAAATCAATTAAATTAAACTTAAATTATATTAAAATTAAATCACCTTCCTAAATTAAATTTAATTCTTTTCCTAAACTAAATAAATCACATTCCAAATTAAATAAAATACAAATTAATTTAAATTAAAGTAAATTCCTAATTTAATTAAATCACCTACCAATTAAATAAATCATATCCTTAACTAAAAAGAATAAATCAAATCACTTCCCTTAATTAAAAGATTTCCCTTATCACATTTTAATTAAAAATATCTCCCCATCAATACACAACCTCCATTTCCTTCTCCAACAAGGTAAACCCCCTCCCTTGCCTATAAAAAGAACCATTCACCACCATTCTCTAGCATGGCAGATTCACACTAAAATAATAACCCTAAACCTGCCATTTTCTCCCCTCTCGGCCAACTCACCTCCATCAACCCTCACGCAAGCCATTACCTTGCGCCTGTTGGTTTCTATAATATGTCCCAAACAAAGATTAAGCATAATAAAATTATGGCATAAATATAAATTGATTTTTGGTAAAACAAAATCAATTACACAAAACTCTTTCTCTCTCAAATTTCTTCACATTGCCGTGAACTCCATGGAAGGGCAAAGGAAGATTTGATCTTCTATTCTCCATTTTTGCTAGCACAAGCAAGGGATCAAAAGAGGTGATAGGGAAACCATCAAAGAGCTTGGAATACAAAAGCTTGGAGCTTCAAGTCTTCTTCCTCCTCTTGGCCGAATCTTCCAACACTTGGAGCTTCCACCATTTGATCATCTTCTTCATCACATAGCTTTGTAAGTATGATTCCGCCATGCTTCAAGTCTTTTATATATATTCATTTATAGTATTTCATATGCTTAATCTTTGTTTGGGACATATTATAGAAACCAACAATGGTATCATTGAGCTAGGTTTAAGCATGAAATACTTTAGGTTAAAATTTGGGTAAAATTGATTGAAGCATGTTCTTGTGAAATTTGATGAATGAGTATGCTTATATGTATGTTAAATGACATTATATGAAATCAATTTTATGAAAAATGCATTGGATGATTTTTCCCCAAAAATTTGACCTTGGCCGAATGGTATGTTACATTTGATGTATTGGAATTTTTTATGTTTAAGATCATTGGATGACTTAGAACGTATACGGGACGTAGATTAGTAATTCAATCGGATTGAAAAACAAATCGACACAAAAACTTACCTTGGCCGAATCTACAAGGACATGAAATGGAGTTGATTTTTTGATAAAATTAATGTTGGACATTTATTTTGCAAAATACATGATTAATAAATTAAATGGGTATTTTTGAAATATTTGGTTTAATGTATTAATCTTGGTATTACACTTTAATTAATTGGACTTTAATGTTTGGAATATTAAAATTTAATTAATGGGCTTAATTGGTGAATTGGGCTTTTAATATTGTATTTGGGCATAATGGGCTTGGTTGGACCAAGTAGATTTGGGCCAAAAGGATTGGATCCAATTTGGGCCTAAATCACTCCATTAAGTCCAAATATAATATAATGGGCTTTAATAATTTAATTGGGCCTTATGGGCTTAAAATTGGTTTTATGGCTTTTAAGGGTGATTCCTTATTTGGGCTTGGTAATTGGGTTTGACCCACATTGACCAAAGCCCAAGCCTTAATAAATCAATTGAAAGCCCATTTGACTTGAATTAAATTAAACATTGGATGTTAGTTGGGCTTTGAGACCCAATAGAATTAGATTTAGAATCTAAGTCTTTAAAGCACATTAAAAGTGTAAAAATTTAATTTGGAATTAAATAATTGAATTAGTATTGAATACGAATTAAATCAGATTTAATTAGTAGTTCGATATAATTCGCGAATTCGTACCTTATGTACTTATTCTCAATCGAGTAGGACTCGCGCAAAATCAAACCGTTGTTTGAACATTGGATGATCACTTTAACAAAGACTAATTAATTGGATTAGATTGGTTGTAGAAGCATGTCTTGTTTGAATATATATGTATGTGATGAATGAATAGTGTATATCGGATGGATATTAGAAGGGAAAGGGTAATTTTAGAAATTATTGTAAATTTGGAATTTATAAATTGGACCTGCGTGTCCAGCCTTATCTCTTTATCTCTTTGTATTCTCTTCTCACCTAATTCCCCTCAATGTAAATGAGGTTTCTCTTATTGTATTATGTAATTGGGTAGAAGTAGAATAGTGCTAGCGGGGAGAAGAAAGGGAGTGATTTGTTCTAGGATCAAGTTGTTTATATATCCATCCGCATATCACTATTAATTTACTTTACGCGCTTTATGATGTTTTAGAAGCATGCTTAAGGGTGTATGATGATGAGACCTAACAAAGATAAATAAATTGGTTGCCAATTACGCGAAAATCCCTCAATTTATATTAAGCAAATATCCTTCCATTGAATGATTCTTGTTCAAGATCCGAAGTTGGCATTGGTTTGTTTTTGACCAAAGTCAAGACCTTTGTCAATCAAGGATGTACTTGAATCATGAGAGTTTTGTTGCATATCGGTGTCTTGTCCAAATCGTGATTTTTATTGGCCAAAGTCAAGATCACTTTTGTCCAATGACATTGATTACGAAACTTTCCTCGTCAATGGGTCCCGCTTAACTGGAATCATTAGGTTTGTTTTTGGCCAAAGCCAAGGCTAGATGATTCAGAGGATAGGGTTAGGAAAATGTATTGGATATATTGACATTATACATATGTTTCGGACTTGGATGTCCACCTAACCGGATCTAGGAATTGGATGAGATCCAATTGATCATAGAGATCTACCTAAGTTAAATAGCATGCAATTTTTATTGGCCAAAGTCAAGGTTGTATGTTATTTAACGGGATCCTAGCCCACTAGGAAATTCGATTTCCCGAGTTCTCTACAGAGGGTTAGAGACTTGAAGAAAATAGTGGGAGGCTATTATTGAATTTGCAATTTCGTTCAGATATTTAGCCTTACGCATCTTTCAAAATTATTTCGTCAATATTTTAAAAAATTAGTTGGACTAATATATTGTTATTTTACTTGTAACAGTTTGACTGTACCCATAACATCGTTGACTTTATAGTTGGACTATAGTCGTCAAGATGATTGGCAAAGGTAATATCCGCGACATAATCATGGGCGATAATGTCTTCAAAGGGACAAACTTTGCCGACTGGGAAATGAACCTCAAGATAGTGCTTGGGGCTGAGAGGGTGCTGTATACTATTCAGAGACCTCTCCTGCCTAAACCCACTAAGCCACTGGAGCTAGAGTTATGGAGAACTCATAGTGATGATTGTGACCAAGCTCAATCAATTATGCTAGCTGCAATGACCCAGCATTTCAGACGCCAGAATAGGGACTTGGATCCCTATAACATGATGGCAAGATTGCGTGATCTTCACCGCACTAACAAGCGGATGAAGAGGTACGAGCTAGTAAGGAAACTCTTCCGCTCCCGGATGACAGACGGCGCATCAGTTGAGGCCCACGGGACTCAAATGATCGCTAACATAGATGAGTTAGCCAATATGGGCATTGTCTTGGAGGCAGAGCTGACGATTGATATGATATTACAATCGCTGCCCGATACTTGGAAACAAATCATCATCAACTATAAGTTGATGGATACTGACGACACTCTCGGAGAGTTGTTGTCCGTGCTGAAGGAGTCCGAAAAGGAACTCCTAAAGGGGAGCAAGCGCGAGGCGCATTATGCATCGACCTCTCATGCGCCAAAGGCTGGGCCCATGGCAATTGGAGGTGCGAGGAAGAGGAAGTTCAAAAAGAAGGGCAAAGGCAAGTTGACAGTGGCTTCTAGGAAGCCAAAGGACAAATCTCGAGACATCTGCCTCAACTACGGCAAGAGGGGTCACTGGAAACGTGACTGCCAAATGAGCAATGGGTAGAGGGAGGATATCAAGGCTGGCAAGGCCATCGCCTCTGGTATGTTTGTTATTGAGATAAATATGAATACTTCTAGTTTTAAAAATTGGATTTTTTATTCTGGTTGTGGTGCTCATATTTGTACTGATGTGCAGGATCTGCAGGATAGCAGGGTTCTGGCGTCAGGGGAGATGGATCTACGGGTCGGAAACGGAACACCTGTTGCTGTTTTGGCCGTAGGGACTTTTGTTTTAGAACTGCCCTCAGGGCATGTACTTAAACTTTTGAACTGTTATTTTGTACCTAGTTTAACTAGGAATATTATATCTGTATCCTTATTAACCCAGCAGGGTTACACTTTTGTATTCAGAAACACCGGGTGTTATTTATATAAAAGTGATACAGAAATTTGCACAGCTGTTGCAAATAACGGTCTTTATATTTTGAATATAAATGAATCTCCTAAAATGACAAACAAAAGGCTCAAAAGGAGTAATCTAAAAGATGAAGCTTACATGTGGCATTGTCGTCTAGGACACATCAACAAGACTCGCATTTGATCCCAATTCATATGAGGTCTGCGAATCTTGTCTTTTAGGCAAAATGCCTAAATCACCTTTTAGCGGTAAAGGTGAACGTGCCACAGAACTGTTGGCTCTCGTTCATACTGACGTATGCGGGCCCATGTCTAGCCAGGCTAGAGGTGGATTTCACTACTTCGTAACCTTTACAGATGATGCATCTCGTTACGGTTATGTGTATCTTATGAGACACAAGTCGGAAACTTTTGAGAAATTCAAAGAGTTTCGACAAGAAGTGGAGAAACAAACAGGGAAGAGTATTAAGACATTACGGTCAGACCGTGGTGGGGAATACTTAAGTTATGAATTTCAAGATTACTTAAAAGAATATGGTATTCTTTCGCAGTGGACTCCTCCTGGAACACCGCAATTAAATGGTGTGTCCGAACGAAGAAACCGCACCTTGTTGGACATGGTAAGGTCAATGATGAGTCGCACTGAGCTACCAATATCCTTCTGGGGATACGCATTAAACAGTGCTATACTTATTTTGAATAAGATACCGTCGAAGTCTGTTGAACAGACTCCATATGAGATATGGACAGGAAGGAAACCAGGTTTCTCTTTCCTGAAGATTTGGGGATGCTGGGCATATGTTAAACGTTTGGAAGGTACCAAACTTGAACCCAAATCTGATAAATGCCTTTTCGTAGGATATCCTAGGGAAACCAAAGGATATTACTTCTATCACCCGCAAGAGAACAAAGTATTTGTTGCTCTACATGCATTTTTCCTTGAGAAGGATTTTATAAATGCAGTGGTAAGTGGGAGGAAAGTAGAACTCGATGAAGATCGTAGTGATACTGTTCCTGGCAATGAATCAACGACGGAACAAGAACAGACCGTCCGGGATGAGTCTGTACCACAAACTTCACATACACAAGGACCGCGTAGGTCGGAGAGAGTCAGAACAGTACCTGAGAGGTATGGGTTCCTGATCTCACCTCATGTAGATATTAATCTTATTGAGGATAATGAGCCGGCTACGTATGAGGAAGCGATACGAAATATCGATTCCGCTTTATGGCGAGAAGCCATGAAGTCCGAGATGGATTCCATGTACGCCAACCAAGTTTGGACACTGGTTGATGCACCAGAAGGCGTAAAGCCTATTGGATGCAGATGGATCTTCAAGAAGAAGACCGACATGGATGGCAACGTTCAAACGTACAAAGCTAGGCTTGTAGCGAAGGGGTATCGTCAACAATACGGTATTGATTATGACGAAACCTTCTCACCCGTTGCCATGATTAAATCCATTCGGATAATGCTTGCAATAGCTGCATATTTCGACTTCGAGATATGGTAGATGGACGTTAAGACCGCTTTCCTTAACGGAAACCTTTTGGAGGATGTTTCTATGCAACAGCCTGACGGTTTTATCGTGCCAAGACTTGCAAACAAGGTTTGTAAGTTAAATCGATCCATTTATGGATTGAAGCAAGCATCACGGTCATGGAATCAGCGTTTTGATGAGATCATAAAAGAATATGATTTCGTGCAAAACGCAGATGACCCTTGTGTATACAAGAATGTTAGTGGGGAGAGCACTTACTTTTATTGTCCTTTATGTCGACGACGTATTGCTGATAGGCAATGACATTCCCATGCTACGTCGGTGAAAGCTTGGCTTTCATTAAAATTCTCCATGAAAGATCTGGGAGAAGCAGCATTTATCTTGGAATAAAGATCTACCGGGATAGATCTAGAAAGGTGCTTGGACTCTCCCAGAGTACATACATTGATAAAGTGTTGAAGCGATTCAACATGGAACAATCCAAAAGGGGATTGGTTCCAATGGTACGTGGTACCTCTTTGTCTAAGGACATGTGTCCTAAGACTCAGGAAGAGAGAAACACACATGAGTCGGATACCGTTCGCCTCGGCAGTCGGATCGATCATGTATGCCAGATATGTACACGACCTGATGTCTCATATGCTTGAGCATGTGCAGTCGCTATCAGGCCGATCCAGGTGAAGGTCACTGATAGCAGTTAAGAATATCCTTAAGTATCTTAAACGAACTAAGGATGCTTTTTAATTTATGGAGGCGGAGAACTTGCGGTATCTGGGTATACCGATGCAAGTTTCCAAACCGACAAGGATGAC